>JARJLF010001280.1:0-87515 GCA_029378395.1 Mycena leptocephala | reverse complement strand
TCATGATCGCGAAGAGATTCCCGTGGAAACAACTGACGACGTTTTCAGCCCGAGACTGCAGAGTATCGCGTCTCTGGAATTCTAATTGTGGTTGACGGGCAAACGCGGCTCGTGCGAGATAATTGGCGCCGCACTGGCGGAACGAGTGAACTCATATTACGAGGGGGTCGCCCGGATCAGGTCTGTTTCCATCCAAGTTGCAAGTTGGGACGCTGGTTCCAGGGTTACTGGTAGCTGTGAAGAAGTCAGCCATCGGTGCATTGGCTGTAGGAGGCACTGATATCTATCTTGGTTCATATCCAAAAACCATATTTTCGCGTAGTTCCATAGATTCAGAATAAATCTCTACATCTTGTCAACTACACAACGCGACGCGACGCGTTTTGTTTTTCGCATCACGTGTCCGAACTCGCGTAGCTGCCCTCAATTTGCCACCTTTCCCAGGCTTCCACCAACGTCGAGCCCAGGTTTCTCCAATTTTCTTGCGCGAGGTTTATCCATGCTTCAAATATGCCTCCTTCCGCCACCCCCTTTCCTGTCCCAGCTTTCGACGATCCAGGCAGCAACGCGTCCTCCACAGGAGTTTCTCGACTTCTTGCATAATTTGGTAGCACAGAATCTCGACGGAGACCCTGCCGCGCGGATTCCGGCAGCAAACAAGGAGCTTTGGACGACCGTCGTTACCGGGCTGTCAGAGCAGTTCCTGGCGTCCTTTCCTTCGACAGACAAGGTCCAATGGCATGTTATGCATGAGAAAGTCCGTCTAGCTGCAGCAAGTCTCGACGTTATTCGACGCGTGTCAAATCGCGTCGACGATATATTTCATGGGCCAGGAGATCTCGCACTACGGACGTTCGCCAGACTACTGAATTTCTGCAACGTTGTGGAGATGTGGTTAGATGTCGAGTTTGAGCAGATGGATGGCCTGCCAACGCCTCGCGAGCTAGCAGACGATGCGTTGCAAACGACGCTTCTCGTCTTGCGAAGCCTTGGTGGCGCAGTGGTTCATGTTGCAGAGTCCAAGGTGCCTTTGTGGAAGACACTGCGCGTTATCCTTGCAGAGTGTTTGGATGTCGTGACGGGCAAGTGCGACGATCGAGCCGGCTGCCATAAACTGACACAGAACCAGATCTCATGTCCAGATCCTCTACTTTAGTCTTCCCTGTGGCTATCACCCTTTTCGCCAAGACTCCGGTCCAAGATGTAACCGTGCAGGAGCCGTTCAGCCCCGTAACTGTTCAATGACTCGGTATATATCTCTGGCTAACTGGTCTGCAGGGGGTCGAGGATAAGTCTTTCACACTTAGCCTCGAATCCATTGGCGACCTTCCGACCTTCTTTAGCACACACTTGCCATTCTTGTACACTCCATTTGCCTCCTTTGCTTTCACAATGGTTCCTGACCGACTTGACTCGTCAAATTGCAGAGACGATCAGCAAAACCTTTGCGTATTGTCTCTCCCCCTCTTGCGTCGCGCCGGGAGAAAAGCGCGCCAGCGCGTTGATGAAGCTTGCGGCCCTGCCATTTTTGCTCTCATCCCTGTCCCCCAACTTTGCCCACTATATTCCTGATTTGCTGTTCCGACTCTTGCGGTACCGTGTCTTAGAAGGTCCTACCACCAGTTGGGATATCATAGATTTCGAGATGCAAAAAGTATTCCAATCCCGCGTTTTTGCAGCGCCTAGCAAGGCGGATTTAATGGAGATCGCTACTATTCTGAGCACCGAGGCCTGGGGAGACGTTGGAAACGAGTTGAGGGTATATATCTCGACTATATTTTGAAGGTGTATGGCGTTCTCAGTCTTCCTTCTTTCAGAGTCTCGTCGTTTGTTATCTACGCAACTCTCTTCCGCATTTCCAAATCGATACAGTACGACAAACTCGGCAGATCTTGGCAGGTGCCGATCTCGACAACGTGCCAGTGTGTAGAGCGCTTCTGCGCGAATTGGACGATAGGCTCGCAAAGGACTCATCTCCAGTCAAAAAAATGGATGCTGACCCCGACGCAGCACGAGCTTTGAAATGGCGTGACGGAATAAGAGAATCCGTACAAGAAATTATATATCCGATCACTATCTCTTGGATGGACGACGATGGGGCCATGAGTGAGGGTGACTACGCCCAGCGGGCTGTTGACGATGTCAAAGCGCGATTCGAGAGGTGCCATTACATCTCCCTCGTTGTTCGGAAATCTGACAGCAATACTCCCAGGCAGCTCGTTGATAGCGATGCGGCATCCCGCATAGCTCTCCTGGACCAACTCGCAGAGTTCATTTGCGCTGTTTCCAGCTGTAAACCGGATCTCCCTCAGCATTCCAAGCAGTTAACGCTGTCTACACTCCCCGCTGGTCTATCTGTCGTCGCTCGCTTTCTAGATGGTACAGAAGACGAAGTGTCACCAGGAGTGCGACGGCGTGCGTATACCGTCCTCAGTAACGCGATCAAGCATCATACAATTACACCGGAGCGCGATGGGTTAACCCATGCATCGAACACTATCCTTCGAGGCGTTGTCGATCCTGATCGAAGTGTGCGGCTCGGCGCTGGGTGAAAATCCCAATAAAATTAATCTCAACTTGCCTACTGACTTCGAGAATTAGATCAGCTATGGCTGCGCTCATGGGTTGTATGCCGCCGAGGGACCCGACGCCTGGAAATACACACAGCCATTGTTCTCTCAACTGAACGAAGTCCTGGATGGAAAACAAGATCCCAGTGAAGGAAACGTTATTGGTCACCACGGGTTTGATTGGAAAGTAAGCTTTCAGATACGAGCCTTCTTACCTCGTTCTGATCGTGAACGTCGAAGAACAAAAAACCTCGAAGTTTTGGGCCAGGTACTCTGTTTTCTCATTGCACAAATAGGGAGCTCGAACCCTGTTCTACGAGGAACCGCGTGCATGCAGGTACGGCATTCTGCGTGTACATCGAGCGATCGCTTAGTCCCACTTCGTTACAAGATTATTGCCGTCGCGGAGCATCACAAGAAGTCAGTCATGGCCGTCATGCTTCCTTACTTTGACCAAATCGCTCCTTTCCTGGTGTTACGAATGTGCATCCAACCGGAGTTGCTCGTTGAGTCTTGCCGGATAATGCATGTTTCTCCGGAGGACTTTATTTCCACCACCCTTCCTCGCACTCTGCCCCACCTCTTTGCCGCCTGCGAAGTCAGGGTAATAGAAGCCATTGGGAAAGCGTTAAACTCGAAGCCTTCCACACTTCTTCTGAATCATTCCGCCGACATACTGGCACATCTGTTTCTGTTACGCGGCCCTGACAGACGAACAAGGCCATGTCCTGTCTGCTCAATATTCTCATGGATTCCGCAAACCAGAAGGGGATCGACACCCACAGCGTCGTCAAAAGCTCCATCGTGCAGCTAATCGCACAGCTGGTGATCGTCATGGGTGATGAGGATCCAGATACAGCCAACTCTGTAAGCTGCATTCAGTTCATTTTGTCGGCAAACTCTAATTCATAAATAAGGCTACCGCTGCTCTCAAGAAGGTCGAGCTGGCGATGGTGCCGGAAGGTGAAGCGGCCCCCCCCGATTTGCCTGCCTTCTTAAAGACCTACATGCTTGGTGTCGTTTCCCACGTCAGCGAAATGCTGCGGACGGGAGAGGCAAAATATCTGTTGTGATGAAGCGGAAAATTTTGAGGAGTATTGGACCTATGGTCAAGCTTATTGGTCCCTCCGTTAGTACTGTAGCACCTCAGGTCAGACTCTACCGTCCAACAAGCTTTCATGTCTGATTCGTTCGTAGATCATGGCCACCTTTCAGACTATGATCGGCATCCCAGAACTCTCAGAGGTCACACTTCAAAGCTGGCACATATTCTTGTCGACGCCTGCTCCGCAAGACATTGGACCTCATGTCGGACCGACCAGTGCCGCCTTCGTATCTTCCTGGTCGACTTTCTCCCCCCTTGGTCGCGAGCTAGCCACCAAATCTCTGGAATATATCATCATCGGGATCGGTGCCCAATTAGGAGGCTACCTAGATGAAGTCATAGATCTGACTTCAATTCCGGAGCTCGATAGAGCGAGGAAACGGCTAAAACAACTGCGAGCATCATGGTCACCGAAACAAGAGTTACAGAAGATTCTCGATCGAGCTTGGAGTGACAATCTCACCGTGGCTGTCCAATCACTCCGGGAGCTCAAAAATCTCATGTTAAAGGATCGCAAGGACTTTGTGAGTGGATTGGCGTCGGGTGACATGTTTGATCCACTTGTTGGTCAAATCCTTGGTGCACTGTTCGCTGCAGCGTGCCGTGAGGGCGATGGAACTGATACCCTCCGGCTTCTTGCATTTGAATGTATCGGCGCTCTGGGTGCAGTCGATCCAGATAGATTTGAAATCGGGACTAATGGACCTAACATGATAATGACCTCAAATTTTACCAACGAAGACGATTCGATGGCGTTTGCGTTACATCTTATCCAGGACCTTCTCGTTGGTGCCTTCCGGTCTACTAGCGATATCAGATACCAAAGTCAGCTTGCGTATTGCATACAAGAGCTTCTAAAGTTCTGCAAATTTACGCCGGCCCTTGTCGCGACTGGGAACAACACTTCCGTTCCTATAAAAGTCCGGAATCGATGGAACAGTCTCCCCAAGCACGTTGTGGAAACCGCTGCACCCCTACTCGAGGGTCGATTCGCAGTACCACCTTATACGATGCCTCAAGACCTGACTCATCCAATTTATCCCTGCCATTCGACTTATCGCGAATGGCTTCAGTGGTGGAGCATACATCTAATCACCAGAGCGTCGGGGCACACTGCCCAAATGATTTTGGTGTATTCCGCCAAGCAGTCCGCAACAAGGACGTCGTTGTTGCTCATCACTTGCTTCCTCACCTTGTTCTCAACATCCTCATCTCTGGACACGACGCCGACGCTCAAAATATACGAGCGGAGCTTCTCATTGTCTTGGAAGACCAAGTTGACCCGGATAGCCGGTCAAGTGAAGACAAGAAATTACTCAGCGCACAGGTTCGTCCCGACGATACATTTTTGAGCAAAGCTCATAAGTCCTCAGGTTGTCTTTACTCTTCTGGACCATTTGAACAAATGGGTTCGGATAGTCCGTCAAGATATTAGCATGAAAAAGCAAGAGTATAAGCGCACTCGTAACGCTGGCACCAACCAGCTCGAAGAGCAACTCATCCGGGTCGACTCAATTCTTTCCAGTATCAACGAAACTGATGGCGAAAGCAGCTCTGAAGTGCAAGGCGTACGCTCGTTCTTTGATGAATTTTGAGCGGCAAATTGTTACTCTACGACAACAGTCGCCTTACAGCAACGACTTGCGGCGTACTACGAGCGACTACACGAAATCTATTCGCATATCGACCAGCCTGATGGGATGGAAGGCGTGTCGACTTTGATTCTTTCGCCTTCCTTGGAGCACCAAATCCGACAGCATGAGAGACTGGTCGATGGACTTCCGCTCAGAGTTGCTGGGAAGTCCGACTGCAGCAGTCTCCCGATAACCTCGACTTTCACCTGGGTCTTCTGCGTTGTCTTCGCAACTTGGGACACTACGGTTCGTCTGGCTATCCGCGGCCTCGATGGTTACCCTCAATTTTGTTTAGACACGCTGAGGACGCATGTCCGTGGTGTTCTTACCCGCAATCCTGAATGGCAGTCAGGCTTTGGCTGGGTTTCAAGTAGAAGGTGCCTGGATGGTCGGGGCTTGGGAGGACGTTCAGGACTTGGTTCACCGAACCACTGCGCAGACCTCCTCGATCGTACTCGCTAGAGTCTTACTTGCGATGCGTTCAAAGGACGCCGCTGCAATCCTCTCTTCCCTCTCGTCGCCCGATCTGTGTTGGGAACCCCTATCACTGCCGCTGGGGCAAAAGGTTACCGCCGGTCTTACGAAGCGGTTTTGGACCTCCACCTTACCCACGAGCTGGAACTCATCTATAATGCACTGACCTCTCTTCCCGTTGGATCGCAGGGACATTCACAGCTGAGACAGCGAACGGTAACCCAACTGAATACATCGCTTTCAGCGCGACTGGACGCCACGTTGCCGACTTTCCGAACTCGCGAGCCAGTTTCTTAGTATGCGAGGACTGCTTTCGCATTGATGTGATGTCCTTCCTGCCGTTCTACTTTGGGTTAACATTCTTCGTAGATCATCACCCCGTCAGACCTCCGCGAGAGAAATCGGGCGCTCCTGGTTAGCAAGCGCCAAGATCGCTCGAAAAGCCGGACAATGGCAGACGGCGTACAGTGCGATGCTTCAAGCCCAGCAAAGCAGCAACACTCGGTTCTCCTTTATGGAGAGCGCGAAACTAGTCAAGGCCACCGGTGAACCATTACGCGCTCTTCAAGAGCTCGAAAACTCGATGCGTCTCCTCGGGCTTATAGAAGACAGAGAGGACGTTGTAGATCTCACGGACGACGATAATGAGACAAAGCGGATGAAAGCCAAGGTCAAAGACATGCCTGTTTCCTTACATTACACTTGTCTAACTCGTTATTTTCAGGCACTAGTCCTACGGGCACGCTGGATGAACGAGTCCGAGAGATTTGAAGCACAATCATCTTCAAGACCTTCCTAACGCCACAGAACTGCAAACAGAGTAGGTAATTTCCTGTTTTGACTGATCGACCACTGACAACTGCTTGGTTAGTTGGGAGAGCGGCCATTTCCATCTCGGTCAATTCCATGACGAGTGTTACAAGAACCTCCCGTCGGCTGACAAAGTTTCACGGTGGGTGCTTCTTTGATGCCCTTTCTCTCATACAATGGCTTTCTCCCCACAGAGGAATGAGGATGAACTCCTCTACTGTTAAAGCATACGCAAGGCCATTAAACATGGCTCTAAATATGTCTACCAGACAGTTCCCAGACTGCTCACAATATGGCTGGACCTCGGGGAAGATCGACGGTTGGCTACCCAAGAGACATTCAAGAAGCTGAACGATGTCGTCGCCAAAATCATCAAAGAGGCGCCGGTGTACAAAGTAACCACTTCCTTGCATCTCTTTCTTTGTCTCATTCTTTCTCAGTGGTTTACTGCGTTCCCCCAAATTGTCTCTCGAGTGGGGCACGACAACGATGAGGTTTACAAGAATCTCTCGCGATTGATCATTCGGGTCCTGGAAGAGTACCCGAGGCAGGCTCTGTGGCTGTTTACATCTGTGGTGAAGTCCACCAAGGCCATCGAGAGCAACGTGGCAAAAAGATACTCGATAAGCTTACTGTGGGTATGTTTAAGATTCTTCCACGCTTAACGAGGGACTCGTAGTGAACCTGCACAAATCAATATATTGAAGTGCGGGTACGAGTTGTAGTGTTTAAGAGTGTAAGAGTTAAGTTGTCTACTAGTGTTTGTAGACTGCTCTTTTATACGGCTTATAGCCGTCTGTGTTAAATAAGTAATTATAAGTGCAAATATGCACTTCAAATAATAGGTCTGCTGGTCAGCAGACCGAGTTAGGGGCGTTAGCCGTCCGGGGTCTAACACTCTCCCGCTCAAGACTAGATCATAGTCTTCATCAAGAATGAGTAACAATTTCATTGCCAATGATGTTCGTAGTACACAAGAAATTATGTAGCAGAATCGTCCCGGCAAGCACAGGACACGCGCATCTGCATGTAATCGTACATGGTAATATTTTCGCGACCAAGTCGCATGATTCAGATCTCAAGATTTGTTGGGAGCGCGGCGGCTACTTTGTACTCGCGGTCGATATTGCGTATATCATTTCCGACCTTGGAAACTACGTCCTCCAAGTTGAGGTTCTGCTCAGTCGCAGTTAGCGGCTCGCTCACAATTTGACCAAATGTGAATGAATTGGTACGGGACGTACTTGATGTCGACGCGCGAAATTGCGCGGATTCATTCGCCCGGCGAAGCGCATCGGGTGAGGAATGATATCGTGTCTCCGCAGCGCGAAAGTCCGATGGCACCACCGGGTGAGTCCCCATGGGGGCATGCATCGACGAACTGATAGACCGGTCCCGGGACGTACTGCCACGCGGGTCCGAGTCTCTGGGATAGTGGTTACGACTAGTGGATGCACCACGGTATCCTCCACCACGGCCACGGGTGCCACGCCGGCCAGTTCCGCTGTTAATGTTATTGCGTGCGAATATTTGCGCGGTCTCCTCCGCAGACAATCCCGGCAGCGCCGTCTCTTCGTCCGTGTCTGGTACGAATGGGTTGACTCGCTTCACTAATCCCGAACTCTGTACGGGTCGCGGCTTCTTTTCCCGAATATGTTTTGCTATCTTCGAGTCTAGAGGGCGTCGAAGTCCGTCCAATTCTTCCATTACCCAGAATGACAGGTCGTATTGCACTACGTTGTCGGGCGTATGATGCCATGGAGTGAATGGGGATCTGGTGTACACCTGAGTTCCCTCGGTATCCATTGATGGAGGTTCCGGGAAGCCATCAGGTAAAGACAACAGTAATTCGACTTCGGCGCTAGTCCAGCCATGTGGTAGTACTGGATCTGGGTTAAACACCCATGCACGCGCATACTCGAACGAGTCGTCAACCATCGCGGGGGTTACACCGCATTTAGTCATCCACACGATAAAGTCGTCGAGAGAAATGTCCACGTTGTCGCGGTCTGGCCAATGTTGTGGTAGGCCGATTAATGAAATTGAGAGTCCTAGCTCTTGTATACGACGGGCGTAGTATCCCGGGGAAATGGCAATTTCGATAAAATGCTTATCAATTTGTAGTCGGATGGCGCGTTCGGCAGACGTAGTTGGTCCTTCCGTTCGCACATGGCGCGGCCGGATATTGAGTACCAACTGTAAATTATGTCCACGAACTTGCCGTGCGTCCAGTGAATATGCTGCGTCGATGAAATTACATCCGCGAATAGGAAATTCCCGATATTGTATGAGCTGAGCCAATCGCTCGGGGTCGTATCCAATGGCTTCACGCCTTAATGTAGGGAAATTCTTCTTTGCGAGAAAGTTCTCTTCGGAGTGTATGCCGATTACGCTGAGAATATTTGCAAACCAGTCGGGCATTATATATTCCGCGACAGCCGCTTGTTGCGCCGGGTTGCGATCCTCCTCCTTCATCGCACGCGAATATACCCAGAGGTAGAAGCACCGTAGTCCAAAGACATAGTACGGTTCGTTCTGTTGCGCTTGGAATATCATATTCCATCCTTCGATGTCTATCGGGAATCCTCGTTTATCCGAGTTGTACTGTATGCCCGGAGGCGGTTGTTTGGTAGTAAACGTCGTTCGTCTCCCATTCGTTGGGGGTACCCGTCGCTTTGCTTCCTCAATCATCGCGTCACGATGAGTCTGCGCGTACTCGTCATACGTAGGGACTCGGGTTAGCGCACCCTCGACCACCGTGCCTGCCTCAACTGGCTTCATGAACACATCTTGTGCTGTCGTGGTGATTAATTTCCCACTACAGTGGTTCGTGTCGTCGGATTCACCTGTATGGTACTGTGACGAAGACACGCTGCTCGCGTCGCCGGAGTTGGTGCACGCGTGGATGCGCTATACGAGGACGACGGCGTCGTGATTCGTTGAGTCAGCGCGTCGCGCTCGTTGGTCTTTCCGTATCCGCCTCCTCGGGGGCGCTTCCTATCTCGGTCTCCCGTATGATACGAGCCCTCTTCTTCAAGTGTACGCGTCCGTCTACGCGCATCGTCGAGAGCGCGCTCTAACGAATCCGATCGTCCACGCTCCCAATCTAGTTCACTATGAGCTCTGGACAGCGCCGCAATTACTTCTTCATGTTCTCTGCGCAGCAGCACGACTTCATCGCATATACGCTCTCCATCTTTTCAGCGACGTCGCGATCAACTCGAAGTCCCTGTACTTCCTGTCTCAAACGTCGCAGCTCATGCTGCTCGTTGCTCAAATCCTCTCCCCGCGAGCATCTTCGATGCATGCAATAGTTTCTATCTGCTCCGAGTTGAGCTCACAGGTTCCATATTATTTGCCATCATTACCTCTCCGCTTTCTTGCGACGTCTCAAAATCCAGTGTCTCTGTACATCGTCCAGATTGAGCGGGGTAAGCGGGGAATCTAGTGGGTCTGGTCCCGGGTCCGAGGCATCCGAGTAGTCCAATAGCTCTTCTTTATCGATCGGTGTCTGCCCGTCGGGCATTTCCACGTCCGCAGGAACGTCCAGTTCCATTCTAGTCATATCAGACCCAAGCGTAGTAGTGTTCAGATCATCAGGAGCATCCTCCACTTTTTCAGAGCTGGCCATATTGGCCGTGAAGGTTTATGGGGGGAAACGAGACGAGTCCCAGTGTGCGCTGGCAGTGGTTAAATACCAGTGAAAAAGCTGAGCTAAGCGCCCTGCTTCCTTATTTTCCCAGTCTCACGCTGGCTACACTTCTTGGTCTAGACCGTGTCGCGGTCACATGTTCGTTTCCCAGATTTATCGGCTACTCTTGTTTGTTGTCCGCCGAGTCAATTCATCCGCGATTACGACGCGATCTTTTTCGACAGTTGTTGCCATCTCTTTACTCCATGCAACGCATAGTAATCATCTAGTGCACTGAGTAATTTCACCGCGTTAAACGGTTCCCACGTCATGTCTCCCAAATTCCACTTAACGTGGAACTCCACGATATTGTCTGTCCATCGATGCGCTACTATCGCATCTACATACCACTCATCCTCGGCTGGCGCACCGAAATCATAGGGCCCAGGTTGAGCCCGGTTTGGAAACAGATTGTCGCAACTTTCAACAAATGGTCTGAGTAAACTCACGTGAAATCGATTATGCACTCGTCTCGCGGCGAGCACTTCCGGTAATTCCAATTCATAATCTGAACAGTGCGGTAGCGCCTTCTGCACTCGATATGGACCAACAAATTTTTGGTAACAGTTTAGTTGCTCGTCCCTTGGGAAGAGCGAGATTCTTGGTGGATAAATACACCAGCGTCCCTGCTTCATCACAGGCTCTGCACTACGGTGCCGATTCGCTTGAATAGTAGAGAACACGCGCGACGCTATAATTGCATCATGTGCTTCCGCCAAATTCAACAATGCTTGTTCAGCGAACATCTGAACTCCCCGCGGTAACTTGCGTGCGGTGGAGAATTCTCGAATCATCGAGGGCATGTACCCATTATTCAATTCAAATGGTGCGAACCCAGTGGACGCACTGATGCTTGAGTTAATAGCAAATTCTACCATTGGTAGTTTATCCACCCAATCTTTCTGATCCGGGCTTACCACTGATCTCAATATCTGTCCCACAGATCGGTTGGCCCGTTCCGTGGCTCCGTCTGTTTGCGGATGGAACGAAGTAGACATAAGTAACTTGGCGCCAAGCAATCGGTGCACTTCGCGCCACCACGCCGATGTGAATTTGGAATCTCGGTCCGAGACAATACTTCTTGGCAATCCGTGCAATCGCACGATCTCACGAATGTAAATATACGACAGTTCAGTCGCTTTGGTAACCGTGTTCACCGGGATGAGATGTACTTCACTCGTCAACCGACACATCACTACCCAGACGTAGTCGTATCCTTTAGACTTTGGAAACGGCCCAAAAAGTCCATGGATATCGACTCCCACGGTTTGGTAGGAATTGGCAGCGAATGTAATTTTCCTGCTGGTGCCATGTTGCTAGTCTTGCTGACTTTACATGTAGCACAGCTGTCGCAATATTTATGCACCTCTTTAGATACACCAGGCCACCAGTACCACCGTCGGAGGTAATCTCCACTGCGTTGCGGTCCAAAATGACCCAAGCTTTCATGTGCTTGTTCAATGAGCATGCCTCGGATGGTATGCTCCCCCAGTTTAGCGTTGGGAATACAAAGCACGTCTTCCCCGCCTCGATTACGGGAATAAATTAATCCCTCAGTCAGGGTAAACATAGAAAATGATTTTGCATCATTCACAATTTTGGCAAAAATGGATCGTTGCTGTACCCCGTTTTTTATAGCGGTAATTAGCGGATCCTGTAATACAGGTGGCGGTCCCACAGTGTCTCCACGCGTCCGTGACTGAAATACAGTGGGATCATCTTGGAGAGGCCTCTCCCACTCAATTACAGGTTCCGGCTCCTCAGCCGCATCCATTACCGCAACCTCCCTGTCGCGGGGTTCCATTGCATTACGCAACCGTGCACTCCGTCTCACTGCAGCCAGCAGTTCACTGGATCGAGCCATGTCGGTCAAAATTTCATCTTTACGATCGAAGGTGATATCTTCTAAATTGGGATCCAGTCGTACATCGGCATTCACATAATGATGTGATTCATGTACTTCATCCCATTCATCATTTTCATAATATCGAGACAGGCAATCTGCGCCTTTATTGAGTTCACCCTTGATATATCGAATATCAAAATCAAATCGTGACAGATACTCCATCCACCTAGTCTGACGGCCATTAAGGCGGCGTTGTGTTTTGAAAACTCCAACGCTTTATGGTCGGTAACCACATGTACCCGATATCCCATTAATTTATCTTCCCATTTCAGGAGTGCTTCCAGTATCGCAAGAGTCTCTTGCTCAAATACGCGGTAATGATGTTGCGCCGAGGTAAACTTTTTCGACATAAATCCCGCGGGCCGGCATGTTTGCCAAGTAGGTCCCTGACCGTACATGGCCCCGACTCCGGAGACTGATGCGTCACAGATAACCCAAATTGGTTCATCTATTGTAGAATCAATAGGGCGGAGTATCGCTGTGCGACAGCAAATGTTTTTAATATTTTCAAAACAAGATTGGTGCAGTGGTCTCCACGCGAACAACGCGCCATTGCGCGTCATTGCTGCGAGCGGCCCTGTATACGCCGTAATATCTGGCAAAAATTGTGCAATGTACTGCACGAGTCCCAAGAATCGTTGAATATCGTGGTAATTTCGTGGTTGTCGCCACTCGCGAATGCGTTGCATTTTATCTGCATCAGCGTGCAACCCGCGGTCGTCAATCACATGCCCGAGGCAGTCCATCCTTTTAGAATATAAATCGCATTCTCCTTCTTGAGGTAGAAATCATTTTTTCTCAGTGTGTCAAACACTTGTCCAAGGTGCCTCTCATGCTCCTCAATTGAGTTTGAATAGATGAATATATCATCGAGGTATACATGGACGAACCGTCCAATAAATTCCTGAAATACCATTGTCATGATTCTTTGAAATGTTGCCGGAGCGTTGCAGTCGCCTATCTGCATCGTATGGCTGACAAATGTACCATACACTGTCGCAAATGCGGTCTTCCATACATCTTCTCCGATTATCCGGATCTGCTCATAGGCATCAGACATGTCTATCTTCGAGCGGTATTTAGCTCGTGCGCAATCCATGCGTATTTGATCCTGGTCTGGGAATGGAGTCACATCTTTTAGCGTATTCTCATTCCGCTTTCGGCAGTCTATTGCAGTACGCAATAATCCCGTCTTCTTTGGGATACACAACATTGGGGCGGCCTGATCGGTCTGTACCGCTTTCCACCATCCTGCACGGACATACCGGTTAATTTTGTCGATCAACTGTTCCTTCATTGCATCAGGACAACGGGGTAAATGATAATGATAGCTCTTTTTCTCGTCTATCAGTGGAATGCGGTGATTGACTGCTCTCAGAGGAGGCATTTTTTCCGGTACTCCGGACATTATATCCACGCTCAGCTCCATCCACCGTTCCCGGAGCCGAGGAATATCTTTCTCGGTGTATTTCAGCTTTCCAGCTTTCATCTCTGCTAACTGATGCTCAGTTGCCGCATGAAACACCTCCGTAATGCGGTCTCTCATCGCATTGGTGATTTCCAGCTTTCTGGTGCTGCCCGCTTCTACTTTAACTGTAGGAGATGTGTGCCCGGATGGGCTGCGTCCCTTTCCCTGGTTCCCCAGGCGTCCTGGTTGGACCGTATTTTCATGTTGCGTAGGAAATCTCACACGGGAGAATTCTTGTAGTACTTCCGCATAGATGTCGCCATCTTGTGTGGTGATCTCACCCACGTCTTCCAGTATGACTGGGAATTTACCTGTTTTGGTGGCCAGCCTATCTGCATCGCAGTCATCCTCCGTGTCGCTATCTCCATCTTCCACAGTTACTGAGCCCAGCCTAGTTTGACGAATGGTCCGTGATGGTTCTGCCATCGTTGATCCAGGGGACGCGGCCACGTGATGGTCCGTGTCCGCCTCCTCAAGTCATTCGGACTTGCTGGCATAGCGCGCCGCATTGCGTCGCTCCACCTCCGCCGTTTCTTCCATAGCGGACAATGTTGGTGCTGGAGTACCACGTATTCGTATCGTATTTTTCTCAAAGTCGAGTGATATTCCATGCTTGCGCATATATTTGGTACCGATTATTGCGTCAAATCGGTCCAGGTTTACAACATCCAGGTATTCCTCGGACTTGATTGATCCATATTTCACCAGAGCAGTCGCTCCATAATTAATTTTCGAGCGGCTGCCTGCCGTTCCCAATTGCAAATTAATTGCAGATTCGAGTGGAAACACTTTCATTTCCGATATTCGGGCAAAATCTGGACTGCACGTATCCGTTGTACATCCCGAGTCAAACAAGGCAAAGGCCTTATGTCCATTGATGTCGACATATGCGGTTAAACAGAAGTTATCCTCTTTCTTACGCACCGGTCTCGGCTTCGCCGTTTTGGATCGGCGTAAATATATGTTCCGTGTTTTAGACAACACATTACGGTCTCCAGCCGCAAATAGGAACTCCTCTACTTCCGCAGTATCCTGCTGATCAATAATATGGTTAGCCATTTCCTTGGCAAATTTCTCGAAGTCATTATGATCCATAAATTCCTCCGCAGGCCATTCATCGCACGTCCCAAATAGTCCCGTATGACAGCGGGCCATTTGTCTCGCACGGCATTTTTTGTCATCACTCTTGCCTACCCTTGGGCGCGGCAAGTCAGCCAAATGTCCAGCCTGGGATCTGTCGGATGCGTATGCATCTTCGTCGCCGGTAAACAAATACCCGCATCTCTCGTCATTATCACTCAGCGAATACTCGCTGTACGCTTGTAGCGTATATCCTCCTTCCGAGGTATATCCTGACTCATCTTCTTCATGCGCTTCCCGCATTTGCTCCGACGGTGCAGCGGGTACTCCACGGGATCGGCCAGATGAACCGGGCTCCTCGTTATCTGAATTGTCATTCACAATATCTCGTTGCGCAAACAATTTAGGGCCCTCGGTCTGCGGGCATTCGTTCTTATAGTGTGGGCCTCCACACTTAAAACATGATATCGCCTTCTTAGGCATCTGCCCTGCAACAGCATTTGTTGTCTGTTTCTCTGCTCTCGGTCTTCCTCCCCCATCGTAACCCGCAGGTTTCGATGGACGCACCGACGCTCTAGCTTCGTCCCGCTTGACAAAGCGGAACACTCTCTTCTGAAGCTCCTCTCGCCGCACACCGCGTGGAGCTTCTCTCACTTCCGCCACCGTCTCTGTTCGAGTTCTTGTGCTCTGTTTCACAGGTGCTCCCCGGTCTCGCTCGCGCGCGGCTGCATACCGTTTTTCCACGCTATTCTGCCATTCATAGTTGACTGCACAGCGCAGTATCTCCTTGATAGTGCAATATTCCGCCGTCACGTTCCGACGTATCAAAAATTTCACCATATCAGCGGGCAGTCGTCCCATCAGCTGATTTTTAAATGTATATGAGTCGGGCCTTCGAACCATCCGGTTCGCACACATCACTAGCTCATTATAGAATCCAGTGACGCCAATTTCTGGCGAATACTTCGTACGCCAGAATTGTTCTGTCGCGTTTTGTACACATGCCGTGTCAATAAACTGGTCAAACAGACCAAGTATCATCTGTAAGTGCGTCCAGTTTTTCTGTGGACGTTGTATCCCGTTAACACGGGTATCATACCAGTCTTTCGCTGCTCCCGACAGATATAAACTATGCAGTCCTTTGCGTCTTTCCTCGTGCTCGGGCCCTCCCAGTCCCATAATTTGCATCCATTGCACCATACATGATATATGGTTCTCAAAGACTTTTAAGTCTTTGTTGCCGTTGTATTTATCCGGCGCAGGGACCTTCAGGTTCCTATTCACATCAAATAGATTGCTGGGCGGGCTTGCTTTGGCCAGCATCGAATTATAATAGGTCACGAATGGCGCGTGCAAAGTATTCTTCCACCGCTCCTGTTGTTTTACTGGAATACCAGCTAAAAATGGATCTCCTGCTTCGCACAAGTGCATTCTATCGCGCTGGCTTGCGCTCGGGTGATGCTTTCGTCGCCCATTCCGGGCCAATCGTTTTTTACGATCTCGCTCCGACTCGCCCGGATTTCGGCGAGGAGTATTTGGTGATCCTCTCGGTCCATATGGCTCGCCATCTGGTTCACTGGACGACGAAGAGTCTGATGGAGGTACTCCTCCTGCAGCAGCAGCAGAGCGTCCTGTCGATCGCTCTTCACGCTTGGCGGTGACCTCTGAGATCACATCTCCTGGGTCCTGTTCCCAAGCCGAATCGGATTCATACGAGAATGCGCCTACATGCGATGTATCAGAGTAATTATGACTCTCTGCATGGTCGTCCGAACGTTTCTTCTTTATTGACTCCGATGCATTGGTATGTTCACCGATATTGTTCTGGTGATTAACTACTGGCATCGCCAGCGCTTTAGAGCTCGACTCTTTCTTGAGCACCTCAGGTACACTCGGTGTCTTGTTCTCTGGCTTCGATGACAGATGAATCTTCTGATCTTGTGGCCACTGAGAGGATTCGGCCGTTGGTCCTCCTATACTGGGTTGTTTCCCGTGGGAGGCCGGCCCCTTGTTCTCCGAACGCGATCGCACTGGCTCTTCCGAGCGGCTGTATTTTATATTGTGGGTTCCACCCCGTGTTCCTACAGAACTACCGCGACTGCGGGCCGATGCCATTTCAAACGGAATGCCTTGAGCATCCCATGAAATGCCTTGATCTTCAATCCCGGACTTGCCGGTTGCTTTTATCTCCGCATTGCGGTATCGTTGTAGAATAACGCGATGAGAAAAGGTATGCGTGATTCGCTGCCGAGGTACCGCCGGTCCATCATCCTCACTATCACTTACCGTCTCCACCGTGGCTGGTCTGCGTTTGCGATGTCCTTGTGTCGGATCCATTGCAGGCCTTGGGGTCCCCGTCCGTGGCCCCTGGGAGTATTGTGACTGCGATCCACGCTTTTCTACTTGCTTGATCGCCGCGCTTTCCTTGTCCAACGCCTGTTGGGCCTTTGCTAGGCGACGGCGTCGACTATCTAATTCCTCCTGCTCTTTAGCAGCAATCGACTCCGCCAACTCACGGTCTGCTTCCATCTGCGCGATCTGCGCCTGTACTTCCGTGGCGAACGCATGGTCCTCCGACACGCGCATGGCCAGTAGCTCATTCGCATTGCGTATCAGGGCCGCTTGTCGGCGCTTGAATTCTAGCGAGTTTTCCGTCGTATGACGTTCTCGTTCCAGCGCAGCGTACGCTGCTCGCAGGTTAACATCGTCCCATACAGGAGGACGCCATTCATTGTAGCTACGTTCTGTAGCACCGCGATCTTCCAGGCTACGGCGAGCGGCCTCATGCACTTCTGCAGATTCTATAGAAGACGCTCGAGTGCGTCTTTGTTTCTCCGCTCTCCGCGCGGCGCGCAGTACCTGATCTGATTCTCCACCATCGGTGGCACTGAAGTCCAAAGGCTCGGCTACTTCTCCGGCTCGAGGTGGGTCAGTAAACTTACGCACCTTATCACCCCGACCCGAGCTCGTCCTTACTGACAGACGAGACGGGTCCAGGTTGCGGTCCAGGTGCCAAGATGGTTCAGACGCCGCATCGCGGCTGATAATTACATGGTCTTCGTCGCTTGCGATATCCTTGTGTAGAGCCGAGTCAGAAGTCGCTTTACGGCCAGGCGTGTTCCCTGGTACGGGACTAGATCTTACAGATCGCGATAACAGCTCGTTAACATATTTTTCGCTACGCGACGGAGTAATTGGAGGCAGTGGTGACGATTCCACGCCTCCCACTCTCACGGACTGCCCATCGTGGGATGTCCTCCCACTTTCCTCTCTGGCTACGTCCAGTACGGTGTCGGGTGGCTCAGCCGCCGCCTTCGCCCGGCGACCTCTTCCCGACGGGCCAGGCTCTAGGTCAGGTCCAATGGGAGCTTTTTTCGAGACAGCTGTCTTTTTAGACGCCTGCTCGCGTTGTTTTTTCGCCTGTTTACCCATTGTCAATGGAATCTAGGCAAAACGAAATATTTGTATTTTACTACAACAATAAAATCGTCGATCTCGACGATGTCGATATTTTATTTTCGCACCCCACAAGTTTAGTGGGTTCAAAAAAGTGTTAAGATTCTTCCACGCTTAACGAGGGACTCGTAGTGAACCTGCACAAATCAATATATTGAAGTGCGGGTACGAGTTGTAGTGTTTAAGAGTGTAAGAGTTAAGTTGTCTACTAGTGTTTGTAGACTGCTCTTTTATACGGCTTATAGCCGTCTGTGTTAAATAAGTAATTATAAGTGCAAATATGCACTTCAAATAATAGGTCTGCTGGTCAGCAGACCGAGTTAGGGGCGTTAGCCGTCCGGGGTCTAACAGTGCAGCCTGGTGCTCAACAAAATTTTCGGCATGCTTATGGCGCAGGACTCCATGCTCGTCAACGCGACCAGTTTGATTGTGCTTTGCATTGTCCGCCAGCGCACCAAGAACCTACAAAGTATAATGAAGCAGGCTCCATGTGCAAAAATAAAAGAAGCACATACCGGCACCTCGATATCATCCCCAAGAATTATGGATGTCTTGAAGAGATCAGACCAGAGCAGGATGCGGGCACTGTCCCCTCTGAATGCGGTAGCAGCTCCCATTAACAGCATTGCACGGTCACGCAGACCAAGGTAAACCGAGGTGCGACCCGAAAATTTTGTTGAGCACCAGGCTGCACACTGACGAAGGTCGATGATCGTGTAGGTATCTGTGGAGGTCAGAACCCGTAATAGGACCGTGAATGCGAAACAGACACAGACCTAATGAGCTCCCCGCTGCCTTCGCAATTTGTGCCTTCTCCGCACGCTTCGGCTCATCGTGCTTTGCGGCTGATTCAAATTGGCGAATACGGGCGTCGTTTCGGAGAGGAAGCTGTGCATCAGGACATTCCTTGTAGAGATGTTGCGAGTGGAACCGGTGCGACTCCAGCGCCGAGATGACTTGTGAGATTTGGGATTTCCCAACGGATGACCCAGCAATTGTTTCATTCGTTCCGCCGCGCTTTTTCTGCAAGACAATGTAAATGCTGAAAGCTCGAGACCGCAATGTGCAAGATACGACACCTTTTCACGCGTAGTTTCGTACTGAAGGAACATTGCGACCTTGGAGGCAATGATTGGCATTGCAGGGAGCGCGACGAGTTTATTGTTTTGTAAGACTTTGGCTAGTTCTGCGGCATCCCACCAAGTCTTGTAACTTTTGAGGTGGCGGTCATACGTCTTTGGTGTCGCTTTATCTTCCTGCTCCTTCGCACGAATTTCAAGTCGAATTTTCTGCGATTCCGACTCCAGCTGTTGCAGAGAAAAATTGAGGCGACCCGGTGATGGTCCAGGAGCCTGGACAACGGTGGCAAGAGAGGTCTTTGGAGTGGGTGGCATGAAAGTAAGACTGGTAATGCTTGTGTCTGGTCCGAGCGACAGCATTGCGCGATTATGGACAGGACTGTCAGCCACTACATCGAATCGCGGTGATGCGCTAGACGCGAAGCGAGCTGACTTCCGTGCCAGAGGAGTATGGGGAGCGTTGGGTGGTGTGTAAATAGCTGGAGAAGCGGCCATTAGAGTGCTGTGACAGCGGCAAAATGGTAGCGAGAAGTTTGTTGTGAGGAGCGAGAAGAGCACGAGATCGTGTTATGCCGTGTATTTTTCCAAGTGCCCGACCTCGCGAGTCGCTTGATTGGCGAGGGTCGCTTAATTGGCCAGGGATAACGGTGTGATTTGCCCACCCACGCGAGAGTACAGGGGTAGGACTGAGACACAGAAAGACGGAGATGCAGAAGGAGCTATGGTATAGAGAGAACTTGTGAGGGCGGCTGAGCCTGCCGTATTCCAAGGCGATGGGAAAGAGAAGCGAAAGATTGTCGTTCACACGCTTGCCTTGCCGGCGGCATTCCTTCTTTGGGCTCGAAGCAGTGCTGATCGGGGCCACGGGCCTGGTGACCGATCACTGGCGGGTAAAATCGTATATTCCGGTGGTGACCTCGGCTATGCTACGCGGGGGTCACCAACAGCGTCACCAGAGCGGCGTGGTTACCCTACGTATACTCTATATAGCTCAAGTGACACTAAGTATGTTTATCTGTGTTGATTTACATAATTAAATTGTAAATCATGTAAACCCTAAAGATAACGGCTCCTTCCTAAAGCGTTGGTTGCCGGTGATCGAGATCTTAGATCTGGTGATCTCGTCATCTTCGCTTAATTCTGGCGCTCTATTGTTGCGTGCCCGTTCAACCCTCACTCTTCACTTGCCCTGGGGGCACACATAATTCTAACTAGAGATATAAATTTGACTGTGGCATGAACACGATACCATACCAGAAGGTGGCAATTTAAGGGTGAGCGATTCTGTCCTTTTGTGGTAAGAGTGGCGCCCCCAGAAGAGAAGCCCAATGACCTGCTCTGCATCCACAAATACGGCGAAATGGGACTTTTCACTTACTAGGACGTCATCGCCCAAAATGCGGACATCCTATCAAACATCTCATCAAAAGTATGTCAAGAGTTCCTGCGAACAACCGACAATTATATTTCAGAGGAATGAGACATTATGTACAGTTCATGACTTTTGACTTCAATTTTACACTGCAAAATAATATATGAGAGTCATGAAATAAATAGCAAAGCAGTTGTACCGTCTCGATCAGCTTGGATTGAATCATTGAAATAGATTTCCTTCGAATGAGTTTTCCACCCCAAGTACGAGTGTTCATCCACACTGAGAAACCCTCCACTTATCATTTAAGAAACTCCCGCAACTGCAGAGATAAAACAGAATACCAAGCCTCGGCCAAATCTGGTAAAAGTGCATGATTTGGCTACAATCAGAAGTTATGTGGTTTAATCATAGAAAAGCGCCAAGTTTGAGTGGTAGGTATCATTGCTGTGCCAATTGACACGTTAAAACGCGAAAAAAACCCGTGTGCAGTGGTCAATAACCTACGACAGTGCGTCACTTGTGGGTGGTACCACAACCTAACTTCAAGCTTAGCCTGTATGTTCGGAGACTCAAATCCTATAATAGACAGCTGAAAATACAACAGTTTGTGTCACACAAGTCATATTGGTAGCAAAATAATTTTTAGTCCGCCCTTTGGAAGCTACACTCAGCTCACCCGATGATTATTTCTTAGCATACTTATCGCACCTTGAGTTGCGTCCAATGGTCTAGGTAACAGTATTAATCCATAGTAAATTGAGTTGTAAGCATCCCAGAGGCATAATGAACAGAGTGGGGCCCTACCGATGGCGAGGGAGCATGCACGGAGCCAAGGAAGGCTGGCGCGCTGGCGCACGCCAGCGATCACGGGACCTGTAAATCCTGTAAATTGAGATCAATTTACCGTAAATTGATGCGGCATAAGCGCTTAGTGGCGCTTATTCCACTTATTGCGGGGGAAATGACCAAACAGGCTATCAGTGGCTTCATTTCTTGATATTTCCTCCCAGTCTTTGGGGCAACAAATTTGGAAGGCATAAAAAGAGTCCTATTGCACACATGAAATTTTCTGACACTCATAGTGCCCACTGGAATGTGAGCAAACTGGCGTCGCGCGATGCTTGGCGATGTTTGGATTGGAGACTCAAGGGCTAAACTTTGTTTACTCCTCGTCATTTCTTCTTTTCTCGGTACACTACACGTCGCTCTGGTTCCGGGAACATGCTGGACTACTGCGGCTCAGCACTGCAGAAGGCTGGGGTGAGGGAGTCCAACATTCTGTCCATTCGTGCAGCCACCGCATCTTCCACCTTCGCCAACACATTCAACGACCAACCTCTTTCCCTTCCGAGAATGCTATGGAGTTATCGGTTAGTTCGTTCTTCATTTCCTACTAGAAGAACCCAAGTTCTTCATTTGTTCCTGAACATTGTTTATATATTAACCATTTTTCATTACATACCACAGCTGCGCGGTGCTCGGAAACATCCGGTGCATGTCAAGAGTGTTCGGTGGATAGGCGCCGATGTACAGGTGCTTTGCGTCCACACATTGGGAGTGCAGCTCCTCTGACCTTGACTCATTGCAGAAGAAAACCTATTGAATTAATGTTTTTACGCGTCCTTTCTAACGACATCGACCGCATCAACAACCTCATTTCCCTCCATCTACGACCCATCTCAAATATATCCACGAATTCCATTCAAGAGTCGAAAATCTAGTAAAATACACCAAGAAGACTGACGCGCGATGTCCATGACGAGCCAGGTACCAAGTATCCGGCTCATCGTGCTTATACGGGACGCCTCTGCTTACACGGACCCCAACACATCAACCTCGATATTGATCTACCCCGGGCGTGCACAGCTGGACAATGCCCATTGAGAGCGGGAGGGAAAGCCGACAGGAGGGGAAAGAGGCGAAGGACAAGTAGTGGAATTTGACGTTGCGCAGGCGCAAGGACACCAGCAGAAAGACAGGGATGGGGGTGTGCTTGGTTTTGTAAGGTGGGGGAAGTGTGAGTGCTTTTCCCTTTCTTTCCTCGTCCTAATTTTCTTTCTGTACTAACAACGTCTTCCAGCTCCCAGGACCCAGCCC
Source organism: Mycena leptocephala (assembly GCA_029378395.1). Taxonomy (NCBI): domain Eukaryota; kingdom Fungi; phylum Basidiomycota; class Agaricomycetes; order Agaricales; family Mycenaceae; genus Mycena; species Mycena leptocephala. The sequence goes on along the minus strand of JARJLF010001280.1, from coordinate 64,770 downwards.
CTCAGGCTCCCTCCCACCCACGCCGATACTCGAGTCCGACTTTCACCACCCACCGGCACAGGCATGGTGGCAAGACAGGCCAATGCAAATGCAAATGCACCTCCCTGGCAAGCCAGACTGCATGCTCGACATGGTCAATGTGCCGAGTGTGGGCGCGCGATTGTTAGAGGTAGGTCTCTTCCTTCAATTTTACTTTTCTGTTTTTTACCCGTGGGTGGTCGTGCGTGAGCTGTGTTCCCCGCTTGTGTTTTCTCCTTCGGGATCTTTTTTCTCCTCGTCCGAGTCTCTTACTGACCTTTCCTTCACAGACCTTCCGTAATCACAATCCCAGCCCTTCCCGGCTCAGAAACACTGCAATTCCCTCGGGGCTTCCAGCATGCTCGCGCCTGCACCGCAAGCACAAGTACGCCACGACTACCAGCGCAGCGTCAGCATAGGGAGCATCGCGCTTCTCAGTCAATCCCAGTGCGCGCAGCAGCAGCAGCCACATTTGCAATACGCGCACCTCCCAGGCGCGTCGGCGTCCTACGCGACCATGACCCGCACGGAGACGTACACGCAGCCCGCCGCTGCCAAGTCTATCCCACCAAAGTCCAAAGTCGCCTATGCACCAGCAAAAGCAGTCGCAATTCGCGTAGCGCGCTCGGGACTTCGCCCATGCAGCGCAAGCCCAGCATCCTCGGACTCGGACTCGGGACGTCACTGGGCAAGAGCAGTGGCGGCAGGATTGGCATCGGCACGGGTCTCCCCAGCGCGCTGACCATCGGGCGCAGTGCCACCGGTGGCAAGGCAAGCACGGCGAGCAGTGTAGGAGGCCCTGCGTTCGTCCCGCACGCTAATCCAAATAACGACGTGCCCCAAAGCACCAATCCCATTCGCCTGAGCGCGGAGTCAGCAACAGGAAATCCGAGGAGGGAGAGCACGAACTCGATTCTACGACTACTGTCCGTCCTTTCGAGGGGGAGCTTCACAGGCTCGCGCGTGAGCAGCAGCAGCAGCATGCGCTGGGCGGAGGAGGTGGTGGACCGGGTGCGTGGGAAGCACAGGGAGCGCAAGGGAGGAGAGAGTGAAGGAGAAGAAGGAGAAGAAGTTGGAGCACGAGAGTCGCCGCACCTCGGAGGCAAGCGCACGCAACCCAGCGATGTGTTCCCCGGGCTGTCGCGCCGCTCGTCTGCTGCGGAGAGCGCGACGGGGCGAGTTCCACAATAATCGGCCTGCATTCTACCCCCCGCCCGTCGCTAGCAACAGACGCGCCCCATGCGAGACAGGACTCCCTCTTCAGCATTGCGTCTGTTTCGTCGATACATCCACCGACAAACAGACAAAGTGTGTACTCACCTTTCTCTCCATCTCCACCCACTCACCATCGTCCAGATCTCCCGAGGCATGAGGGTGTACCTGCTCTCCACCCATTCCAGCTCATCCGTCCTGCACGACGTCACCCGCTGCGTGCACAACTTGTCTTTTGCACAGAGGGATGAGGAGCGGACACAATTCCGCCACCAAGGCATGTGGATTTCTCACTGAGTTTTGGACCAAACCGCATTAACTCAGGCACCCACAGCATTTCTAATGCCCCCTCTCGACGTTCGTAACTTCGTCGTCGATGCAGTCCCAAAAATGCGTCGATGCACTGCGGCATCATCACGGGCTGGCGATTTTTCATCCCCCACAGAGGTGCGTTGAGTTCTCACTTGGATTTTCACCAAAGCACCTAAACTAAAGTACTCAGAGCATCCTTGGGGCTCCCTCTCACTGCAAATCAAGTCGTCGCGGACGCTGGCGCAAAAACGCGTCGCCACGATACGATGTAACCGGGGGATAGCCGTTTTTCATCCCCCACAGAGGTGCGTTGAGTTTTCACTTAGATTTTCACCAAAGCACCTAAACTAAAGTACTCAGAGCAACCTTGGGGCTCTCTCTCGCCGCCCATCAAGTCGTCGCGGACACTGGCGCAAAAACGTGTCGCCATGATACGATGTAACCGGGGGATAGCCGTTTTTCATCCCCCACAGAGGTGCGTTGAGTTCTCACTTAGATTTTCACCAAAACACCTAAACTAAAGTACTCAGAGCAACCTTAGGACTCCCTCTCGCTGCCCGTCAAGTCGTCGCGGACGCTAGCGCAAAAAACGCGTCGCCACGATACGATGTCACTACGAAATGGCTGCTTTTCATCTTCTACCCAGGTGGGCTGATTTCTCATTGATGCCTTGACCATAACATGTTAAATAAACTGCCTACAGAACCCCTACTACCCCCTCTCCAGGCTTCTCATGTCGCTGCGGACACGGGTGTAGAAACGCGCGATGCAATATGCTGTCATCGGGAGATGGCCGCTTGATATCCCCCACCAAAGTACGTTGATTTCTTGTCGACTTTCCGACCAAAACACCTAAAATAAAATACCCTCAGCACCCCTAGTACTCGCTCTCGGAGTCTTTCATGTCGTTGAGGATACCGCAGCGACAGATCGCTCCGCAAGATGATGAAGGTAGGCAGGTGTGGGCAATTTTCCGTGTATTTATCGCGTCACTAATTGTGCAGTGTCTTGAACAAACCCAGTGCTGTTTACCGCTGGAACTCAAGGGTGATGAGCACATACAGTGGGTCTCCTTCGACAATGGCCCATGCACGCCCTCGTTTGAGCCTTCGAGCAGCCATCAATTCAGAATTGATGGCAAGTGTTTGAAGAGTCTACACTCGATGTAAGGCATCATATTATATTTTAAATGACCTGCTCATCTTAATTCGCTAGATTTCGGAGACTGCTCTGTAGGGTAGTAGTCACCCTCGTCACTTCGTTACTTCGCTTAAACTCGCGAAAGTTCGTCACTTTGATGGCAACCTCTGAAACTTCGTCAGTTTGGTGAATTCCCAGGAAAGTTCGTGAGGTGAACAAACCACACAAGTCAGACGCATCAATCTGGCCATCATTTCCTTCTCCCTCGTTTTTTTATATCTGGCCTAACACTAACCTCTAACCCTAACCGCTAACCTCTAACCTCTAACCACTAACCACTAACCCTAACCTCTAACCGTAACCCCCTAACCCAAACCTCTAACCTCCAACCCCTAACCAGCTAACCGGAACCTAACCGGCCAACCTCGGCAAGCTGTTGATGCACATCACGGAGTGATGTGCCAAGGAGTCGCCGTTTGACAAGGTTGGAATACCAACTCACGAACTTTCACAGAAAGCCATCAAACTCATGAACTTTCACGAATTCCCATCAAAGTTACGAACTTTCGCAGCACTAAGCGAAGTAACGAAGTGACGAGAATGGCGCGGACTCTGCTCGGTACGATACATGTCTGAATAATTTTTGTGAAGAGAGTACAGTAGTCGTTATGTATCTAACTACACTTTGCCAATACAAACATGATCGTACATTTACGAGACAGGGGACACCTCCTTGGCTTCCTCCCACATACAGCATGGGCATCTCGGTATTCTGGGAGGTAAGAGAGACCCATAACATTTTATGCTTGCTAACATACGGCGTAGATTGCTAAGGGTGCTGCGCAAACAATGTCATTCAAGGAACTTTGCATCAAAGAAGGATTTATCGAGAAACGCCGGGATATTGGAACAATGCTTATCGGTGTAGATGCCTGGTACAGTCTCTTAAGCCAATATTTAAGAACCCACACTGACGTAACTCCAGTCTCTGGATAACACAATCCCAGGCCGTATTCCACAAACCCCGCCATGCGCAGATGGGCAAGAATCCTGAGCTCAAGGCACTATTCTACAAGCTTGCGATTTTGAATCAAGCGGGAGTATCCGCCGTCTTTGCGTTCGATGGGTCAGACAGGCTGTCTATCAAACGGGATAAGCAGGTTAAGAAAAAACCAAACTGGCTCGTCGCTGAATTTATCAAGCTCATCGAATTATTCGGGTTCCATTACCACATGGTATGATTACTACGTGAGTGGGAGATTAACACTGACTTTATTTCAGGCGCCTGGAGAAGCTGATGCCGATTTGGGTTATCTTGATGAGTTCGAATGCATTGATGGGATTTTGACCGACGACGGAGACGTTGCGCTCTTCGGTGCTCGTCGTATATTGAGAAGGTTCGTCCAAGTTTATTCTAGTGGTTACATTATCCTGACCACCGATAGGATGAATAAAGCTATGACAACATGTAAATCAGATAAATCAACGTATCTTAATTACGCGTATCCCACTCTCTGCTCTCTGCTCTCATCCTCTCTCTTCTCTTCATACAGGCATCGACTCGAATCACGTCAGCGTCGCGTCCGCATGGCCAACCGCAACGAACTCCAACTCGGTGCGTCGTGCGAGCACTAGTATCACATGTACAGCACACATGTGCGCGAGCGCGAGTATACATGCGTACAGCCCGAAGCAAGCGTGACGAGTTGAAGGCTGAGCCTGTAACCCTAGCACGTTTGTTTAAACAATGTCCGTTGAGACGGAATTTCATGTTTAATCAGAGGGATAATCTAATCATGTTTAAATCGGGAAAGTCACAATTGGCTCCGGAGGCGGTAGTGCCGCACTGCGTTTCCCTCCCTATTAATCCCCGATTAAACAGCGTTGGCGGGCTATTAAACTGTGATTAAACTGACTCACCCTTGGTGGAGGTCGCTGATTAATCTCGCCGATTAATCTATGTGATTAATCCTAGCGGGCTCCTGTATCTGATTAACAATGTTCACAACGGATTAACGGAGCAGAGAAATCGTTTAAATAAGGGTATCGAAGATGAAGGTAAACTGTCCAGATTAAAATGGTTTAAACTACTGTCTGCTGGTTGCGGCGAAGCATTGCGACGAAGCGAATCAAACTAATGTTCGGCATTTGCGTATACCAAGATATTCCCATCTCTGTCGACTTCATTACCTTCATCGTCAAAAATTGCAAAGCCACTGAAATAAACGTCAGCCCTGAATATAGTCCAAGAATTGCAACATACCGATAAGTGCGCCCCTTCGACTTCTTCGCTGCTGCAGGTGTCTGGTTGGGAATTTGCTTGGGCGCAGGCAACGGGTGATGAGCGTCTGGATGGAACGGCGGTGTTTACCGGAGCCGGTCTACCACAACGTCAATGTTGGCGCAGCATGTAGAATATTATAACATACTTGACTCGCTTCGTCTTGGGGGCATCCCTTCCTCCCCATTTTCCTTTACCAGAGCACTGTTTATCCATTAGCAAGTGCGGCAGGTCGGTATGTGAATCTCACCGTTTCCTCTTTGCACCTCTGCGCTGGCTCTTCGTGTTTGTATCCCTAGCGATAAGTGTTAACTCTGAGCGGCTGAGTGATGATGGATGGATCTTACACTGTCCCAGGCTCCCCGGATTTGCCGCAGGCTCGGTTAATGCTTGCACCGGTGTCATGACTGATACTTTAATTCCGGCTATATATTGGGGAGAAAACTACTTACCCTAGCTGATACAGAGGGCCTTGTCGGTACACTCGCTCCTAGCGATGGCAAGGGTTATTTGATGCGGGTTCGATACGAAGGAGATCATACCCGGATGATTCTGAGGTTGCTGCTCGGTGTACCGACTGTGTCTCTGTTTACGTTAAATTATAAACCAGTCGATTTTTAATATTCACCCACTCGATTTCGGTGCGGATACAGGCACGTCGCTGCCGATCACCAACTGTGATTATCACTCACGGCGTGACGGGCTGAAATTTGCTCCTCGGAGAAGAAGCGGAAGGGTTTATCGGCGAGGATGACGAATGTCTGAGAAGGAACTCTGAGATGGTTATAGTATCGACATTGGACATGGAATCCGGGTTCTGAAGGGCAGCAGGGAGAGAGAACAAGGAGTATCGTAGAACTTGCCCGGTTCTGCGTGAAGATCATCCCACGGGATTGGGTCTGGGCTTGTACCGGACATGCCTGACCGATACTATAATAAGCCCAGAACACAACAAAATCAAAGTGAATGAACATACCCCAGCATTCGGCGAAGTATTCACGCAGCAGTTGACGAACACTGACTGGTGTAGCAGCACCAAGATCCACGCACGGGAATGTGGGTAGGCCAATCTCGTTCCTAGGGATGAGGGAGGTGGTGGGGGTGATTGTAGGGCCTCGAGTAATTTCAGTGCTGTATCAAAATACGACAATGTAACTCACGAGGAATGACACTCTCAGCAAAGTCCGTCCACGGCACACCGTAGTTCTCATTCAATTGGGTCGGGTCGCCCCCGAAATTGAGGCGGTTATGAATTGAATGACCGTTCAAGCTGCAGGATTAGGGCGTTGTTCAATATGAGGACATGAAACTCACATTCCCGCCACAAGATCACCATCTGATGGGGAACGAAAGGCATAAAGCAAAAAAAGTTCGGCATCTCCAAGCAGCCCGTTCTGGCAGATGTTACGCAACGCAGAATGCATCTCGGGAATAAATCCTTTTCTGGTTCCTATACAGACACGTTAAATGTTCACATATTTTGAGCGTAGAACTTACTGAGCAACATCCCCGGATTCAGCGGCTGCGCGAACATTCCAACCTCCTGATCTTCAGCCGACAGAGAGTCCTACATTTCTTTCAGGACTGTCTGATAACCGCCGCTGTGTGAGTGGATCCGGTACCGCCGCAACACGGTCTGTGGTAGACTTGTTGATCGAATCCCGACTCTCGCGGGCGAAGAGTTGGCAGCCTGATAAAAGAGAAGAAAATTAAGGAGTGGTGATGCTTTGGCTTGGCCTGGCTGCGCGAGGACGAGTTGATTTTCTTGAGGTACACGTTGTTCAGGTAGTTAGTAAACTTGCGAACAATGTGCTGGTAAATATGCTCAGTTGTCAACCTTAACTCAACCCGACATCCACGCACGTTAAACCAGTCCTTCTTGGAATTTTATCGGATCCAGGTCGATGAAAAGGGCGATTGCAAGGATTTCGTGGCGGTCATTTGCTTCCACTTCGTCAATTCGGCTTGGGAAGGCCAGACTCGATCTTGGCAACGAATGCATCCATGAAAGAGGCGATGAAAGTATTCTGCTCGGCTGAAAGGACTTTTCGCTTTGCCCATGGGAGGAGTAGCGACAGTGGGAGTGGGGTAGAGAGAACGTAGAGGGAGGGTGGAAGCACAAGATGTGAACGTTGCGGGCCGAACCAAGAAGCTTGAGGAGAAAATTCTAGCTTTTCGCCGGCAGCAGAAGAACATAATGGGCACGGTCACGGGGATAAAGTTGCTAAACAGGCATCCTCAACCTCTCCTCCTGCTGTCCAAATGAAGTCCTTTATTTACCCTCGGACCTCACAAGCAGTGAACGGATGAGATTTGATTTTATTGCGCTGGGACTGGAGGAATCTCGTTGGCGCGAAGGTCAAGCTTTTGACGCGCTACTAGCAACCCAGAATATCGTGAAAGGAATTTCAGCACTCCGAGACCGAAAATTCAAGAATGATAGGCAGCAAAAGGACAACACAAGATCCATACTCAGATTCGGGAACTCGAGCGACGGCGTGATCTCCATATGAATTCATACGAGGCTGCACGACAGGCAATGATATCTCTGGGCTCCCTTGATCCCCAGTCGAAAACAGATTTCCTCGTTTGACCGAAGCTGACCTCTACATGAAATCTGTTCGTCAGAAAAGACATGTTGGGACTCTCGGCGTCCCGATGGCCAATTGTGGCAAGCAGGCCAGCGAATTTCGACCCCTTCAACCAGCGGCAAAGCCAATGCAGCACCCTTAGCCGATGGCTTAGCATTTTCCAGTCCGAGTATGTGCTGATAGCTTATGGGTTAGACTTATATTCTGATGGTTGTTTCAGTGGTTGGAACTCAAATGGACAAGCGTAAATCCGGCAAGTTCCTATGGGCCTGCATATATTCTCAAAAATGACTTGAGTGTTTAGGTCCCAGAACAAAGAAGGTTCAAGATTCCACTGCAGTTCGAAGCCAGGATGCGCCTGAAAGGCCGGCAGGATGGCTGTGGGAGCTAGGTAAAATGGGTGAAATGAGCGAGCAAGAAATGAGTGAATGGTCGAGGTCTTTTCCCAGTTCTGAAATAAACACAATGGCGATGATATTACCAGGGGATCGTGTGCAATGGTTCCGCACCGAAGCCGAAATGCAGCGTTGGCAGGAACAGGGAGAGCAAAAGCTTGCAGAACTCCTTCGAACCATCCGAAGCTTTAAAACCATGCACCTTGTCTGGACCCGATTGGCAGAAATGCAGCCTCCGGCCAAAATCGGGGCAATCGCGTATGCAAAGCAAAAGGCAGCAATGTTTTAAAAACGGATGGAGGCTGGGCAGAAACTGGTGATCGCCACTGGTCACGGATCGCTGCTCGCTGAGGGATCAAATCTCATTAAATTTGTTGAAGCTGAGCGGGCAAAGGAGAACAAAGTTATCCAGGACGCAGTATTTATGCACGACAATGACTCTGATGAATAAATAATGGAACTTGTAGAATTTATTTATATTACTCCGAAGTTCCTTTGAACTAGAAGACATGGCTAGCACCTGGTTGTGTGGTGTAGTTGTAATTCTTGTCCACAAGTATAAAGCACTATCACTGAAAGATCTTGTGTTTGATCCCCCCGACTGCCCTTTTTTGGTATTTTCTCGAGCCCTTTCAACACTGTTTAATCAGATTAATCTCTCTTGGTTTAACGTAGCTAAACCGGGTTTAAACATGATTAAACGGACACCCATTGTCAACACCACCCACAGGCACAGACACGGATGCCCACAGTGCCCTTAAACCTGATTAGATTAACGACTGGTTTAAACACCAAATTCCGTCTCAACGCATATTGATTAAACAAAGGTGGTTGTACTTCTTGCTGAACGAGCGCACAACTGGAACGTAGGTGATGGCACACAATGTATTGTATGCTGTATGTTGAAGTGAGAAAGCGAGTTAGCAATTTTACTTGGTTGAGACACACATAGGAGAATTTCCATAGCTAAGGGAAGAAATGTATTATACGCGTATTTCGGTGAATGATTCGATGATATTCGGGGAAGGAGGACCCGAGTCAGTCGACTCCGACTCCGGATGTTCAGTTCTGCTTGCAGGAATCGATCTATGCCTTGCTCGTCGTGGGAGAGTGAGAGAGAGTTTGGGGACAAAACGAGAATCGATTTGGTCGCCAGGGCTCTCTGGCTCGGCCCGTAAGGGACCGCGCTCGAGCCACAGAGATGCAGCGAAGAGCCAGCAGCTCAAGAGACTGCAAGAGGAGCAGCGGCCACATGAAGACGAGCAGACAAGCTCAGGACACGATTCCTGGGCACGTCGAGGTAGAGCTTGTAGGCATCACTACGCCAGTGGCCGAGCAGCTGAATCTCAAAGTCAGCATAGCCAGCAATGGCAGCTGCGGTAGCAGCGCCACGCTGGAAACTGTGACCTGAGTAGCCGGACTGGTCGAGCCCGATGGCTGTAAGGCAGGCCTTGAGGGTGCGGATGAATTCCGTGCGGCGAAGAGGGGAAGAATCAGCTTTGGCAAAGAGTGGGGCAGTGGAAGGAAGGGGATGAATGGAAAAAAGGTGCTTCATTGCACGGACGGGACATGTGGATGGGGAATCTGGCGCCGCAGCAATGACGACCGTGACACCACCACGAAACGGATCGGTCTTGGAGGCAGGGATAGTGAGCTCCATGTACTCAATATCTCCATCCTCGAAGAACCGAATCGAGCCGCGTGTAAGGTGGACAGCACTATCAAACTTGGCACAATCACTAACGGTGAATTCACCGCATCTCAGGAATCCTGCCCAAGCTAGATTTTTAGCTGCAGCAAAAATGGCATTGTCGATGTCCGAGAGGTCACCAGCAACGAGTCCAAGACAAAGAAGGATGTCGAGAGTGATGGGGAGTTTGGGCTGGCGATCTCGGTCACCTTGAAATCGTTTGATGCCCCGAATCACGCGCTGCAATGCGAGGGAGTGGCAGACTTCGAAAGGAAAGCCCGCGTCAACATGGAGGGAACGAACGGCGGAGAGGTAGTCTTTAATGGTCTTGTGGAGAATGGGACGCTCTTTGCTGGCAAGATGGGCAGCCCAGGCCATGAGGCCGAGTTCCGTGGCTGGAAGGAGCTGGCCCGGGGCGAACACGTACTGCGGGTTGAGCCAGATGAAGTTGAGGAATCATCTTTGGGCAGAGGAATAGGTCTCCAGGGTGGAGGAAGCAAGCCCATGCCAGAGGAAAAATGCGACTTCTCGAGGGAGGTGAGCATGCATCGTATACCAGTGATCCGGGACTGCGGAGTTGAGGATGTCCGGCAGAGCTGTGGAGCCAGCTGGAACAGTCAGTTGTACTGAAAACGAGAGGCAGCGTCAGCGAGCGAGTTCTCGTGCGTGGGAATCCAAACAGCAGAAAAAGTGAAATGAAGAACGGAAGAGAGCAGAATGATCTGCCTCAATACGCCCATGCCCGTAGCGGATCGCGCCGTATTGCCAGTCAGCCACTCGACCACTGCCTGGTTGTCGCACTGGAAAACGACATGGGTGCCAAACCATGCGTCACCCCAACACAGAATCGCCCGAAGTAGAGCGAAGATCTCCTTGAATTGAATATCACAGTTGTGCTAGCGCCTGGGACACCGTGAGGAAAACCAGTGATCATCCCAAACTCTGCCGAGACCTTTGCGCCCACTCGCATCGGTCGCAACAAAGATTTTAGGGCGAACTGGCTGGATGAGCTGGACACCGTTCCAGTACGCACTCAGAGTCGACTACCCACCGATGTCGGAGTGTGCACCAGAAGGGATGTGCAGACGTTTAAAGGGTGAGGAAAATTTCGAGGAGAAGTCGATCAAGCGCCGAATAAAGGCGCGAGAACGGGGAATGACCTGTGTGCTGAACTGGAGGAAACCAACGAGCTCCTGAACCTCCCCCAAGGAGCAGGTGCGCTTACGGCCCCAAACGTCCAACAAATCGCGGAGATACAGAAGTTTGTCCTCGGGTAAGCGTGCTTCCATGGCATCCGAGTCTAGATCAAGACCCAGAAAGTCGAGATGTGTGCATGGCCAAATTGTATTCTCGCCTTGAAAGTGAAGACCAAGCCCTTCCCCAAGAGCAAGGATCCACTCCACTGCTGCACGCGCAACAGCAGGGTCAATCTCGGGATGGAAGACCAACCAAAAGTCGTCAAGATAGTGACGAAGGCGAGCGGGATGTGACGGGAAATGATCCAGTGCAGAGTTTCAGAAAAAAGATTGAAGATGTACGGAGCAGAGCGTAGGCCAAACATGAGAACGATCGCGTAGTAAAACGAGCCCCAGAACATGCCCATGTGGTGATGGTCCGCAGCCCGAATAGGGATATGGCGGAAAGCGTCCTTGAGGTCTAACTTGACCATCAAGGAACCTCGACCGGAAAGGCGGAGGTCAGAGACGGCGCGTTCAAACATATCATATGAAATGTGAGCTTCAACGTCAGGAATGCCGTCATTGACGGACATGCCACGCGGCCAAGAAAGGTGGCGGAACGGATTTTACTTTGGGGCAAGCGACCGTAGGTGCACTTCTGTAAGGATTGCGCTTGTGCCCATGGGCTCATCCGGTTTGATCATGCGAAGCTTGCCAGGCTTGCGCTTGCGTTCAACAACACCGAGAGGTGAACAACGAAGTTCGGGAAGAGGTGGGAATGGGTAGGGACCAGCAGCAGCACCCTTTGCAATTAGGGTAGATAACGTGTCGGACAGGAATTGGCTGTGCTCCCGAGCCGACTTGAGATTCTTGACCGGTTGACTGATCTCAGGGCCAGAAAATCCAATGTTGCAACCGAAATCAATTATTTGGAGTAAAGATGATACAAATGTGCGGTCGGGATAGTCTTCTAAGTAAAAATCCCAAGCGCCCCGATTAAGGGAGGAGGAGACGCGTGGCTGGCCGTGGTTAGGGAGTAGAGGGGAACTACAACGTGGAGAGGTATTAGGGCGCAGTGGTGGGATTGAGAGGGGAGGGAAAAGGAGCTGGTGGGGGAGGCGAGACTGGAAAATAGGAGGGGGCCGTGACGAGGTTGCAGGGGCAGGAGAAAGAACCGGGGACTGCTGGCCCGAGCGAGCGAGCCGAGCAGCATGGGCGCGAGCTCGACGGCTCGCTCTGCTGAAGACCTAGGTCTCCTTCGGGCAGGCAGTACTTAGGTGGTCTCCTTCGCACGTGCGGCAGACATGCCGACGCTTGGACGGGCAAGGCGATGACTTGCAAATGCCGTTGTTCCAGTCAAAGCAGACCTGCTGCTCCACGGGCAGCGCACTCTTCTTGGTCTTTGTCGAAGCCGACTTGGAAGAGAGCTGGCCAGGGGGGGAAGTAGGAGGCAGCGGGTGTGGGTAGACGAGACGCGAGAGCAGGTTGTGGTCAGGACGAGCCCAACCCGAATAATCGCCGGCCTTCATGTCCCAGAGACGTACGGTATGAAATTCGACATGGTAGAATACCACGGCAGACCATTTGTACTGCTGCTGGAGCTCGGTGAGGTGCGAGATGTAATCCGAGAGGGAGCGGATGATTGCAAAGACCTCCCAGGGCTTTCCGGACGATGCAGCGAATGCACCGAGGACCTCGAAATACTTGAGCAGTGGACGAAGGAGGGCATGGAACGAGGGGAAATGTTTAAGGGCGAGAGTGTGCTCGGCGGATGGGACAGACGACGGCGGGGCGACATAGTCCTGTCGAGCGGCAAGTGGTGACAGCAGACGTGGCAGGTCCAGTGGCGTGAAGGCGTGTGAGACGATGTCCAAGATGATCTTGGACTCGATGGAGGGGAAGAGAGCAGGCAGTGACTTACTTCCAAATTCTGTTGTGGCACCAGCACCCGTGAAAGGTGGGACGACAGGTGGTGGAGGCAGTGGTGGAGGCTGGTTTTGCTGCTGGGCAAAAGCAGTAGCGAAAGCCGCGATGGCGGCTAGTGTCTCCGGTGTCAGTGCGGCAAGGGGTTGGGGGGTAGCTGGAGCTGGAGCTGCGGTGTCGGCCATTGCATCAAAGTGGAAGTTGTCGAGGGTGAAAGAAAGCTCGTCAATGAAAGAGTTCTCGCTTTGATCCGCTGATGGCGACGGAGCACGGGACGCAATTGGCGACGACGCCGAGGAGGGTGTGAGTGGCGAAGGAGGGGAAACAGATGGTTGGCACGCGAAACGACCCCGACGCGATACTGGGTTTTCCGATGATTGCTCGGAATTTTTGCTCGATGTCCTCAAAGACAGAAACAGAAAACTACTGTATAATTTCATTCAATTCGTCGGTCACGTGTCACAGGGGGTGTTGACGACGACGAACTTTGGTCAATGTCACACGTCACCAGGGCGGTTGACGAATTGGTTACAAGGTTCGCGTTTTCCTCCAAAAAGGGTTGTGTACCCCAAGAAAATTCCTTAAAATATTCTAGTTACATGCGAAGCTCGATTTTGGACTTTAAAACATATTTCTGCGGGATTCCAAGCTCACAGCTATCGTTTCCAGCCAAAATCAATTGTGAAACAAGGAGAAATTGAGGTAAAACTGCATTTTGGGCCATATGGTGTTGTGGAACCCAAACGAGTGGGGAAAAAGGCTTGGAACAAGCTCCGGAGTGGACTTGATCCTTCTAGACAAATGTGGGGGTCTGTCGAAATTTTAGTCCTTGTCACACTCAAAATCGGCCTTGACGAATTGACGAATTGGTTCAAGATGTCACGCGTCACACCCCCTGTCAAATTGAGTGAAAATATACACGAGCTGTGTGAGTGTAGGTAGAAGATGAGGACGAGGAACTACAAAGGTAACGGAGTATATATATATGTATAGGGGACAAAGAAGCCGAAAGAGGAAGACGCGACGCGTCGTGCCTCGCTTGCATAGACCGTGTTTGGCCTGCCAAACACCTCTTTTTCGGAAGTTATACAAATTCCAGACGCACAGATGCGATTTCTGATCCACGTGAAACATCGCTGTCAATCAACGCTGTTGTTCACCTTGTAAATTGTCTCCACCACCAACTGCTGGGGGTGGCTAATGGCTGATCAACATCTTCACAGAATCACAGCTATGGGATCCCACCAGTGCGATGCGGATCTATGGCTCAATCGCTGGATACTTTTTACCGAGTCGCCAATTAGTCTCTCATAGACAGATGCTACAACAAAATGGTGCTCGTACCTCGCATGTTGTAGTCGCCGACAGAACAATGAGCGAACTTGACGGGTGGAAGAAACTGGTACAACCACTGTGGAAGTGTGACTCGACCTTCTCGTCGCCTTCGCGTCTCGGGCCGGTTGCACGCGTCAACCAAACACAGGCACATAACGCATTAAGTTTTTGTTTTATTATTCTATCCCATCCCTTGCGCACATTTTATTACTAAACACATTTTAGCCACTCTTTTTCTCACAGACTCCTTTTCCAGCTGCACGTTCAAAGATCCACTCCTTCCACCACTGAGCGAAGTTCATCATTCTTTCGAGATATATTTCCAGAACACACACAGGATACCTTCTATTGAGCTTTTCTACATCTCTACACATTCCTGCACTTACCTACTTTGATTCTACACAGATGTTTCATTTTTTATTTGCTACGTACCGCCAACGCGACTGGTTGAACCACTTCGGGAATCTCGGACTACGCCGGGGATTGACTTTGAGGTGGATTGGGCACCCATCCTCGATGCTGTTGCGGGGCAGCGAGTCTCCCTATATCGTCTTTGCATTGTTCCCGGACTGCTGGAGTTGGGTCGACTTTAGCTGCGGCTTTCCACCCACGGACTCGTACTTACATCATTTTGATATTTGTTTGTTTGTGGATCACGGATCACCTCTTCTTTGTCTTGTACCCACGTATACAAGACTTTTCTGCGCATCTTCGACTGAATCCACTCTCATTAGAGTCTACTTGGGCTATTTTATTCACTCCCCATTACGTTCTACAGCTAGTTTGATTATTCTCCAGCAACTATCATATTCCTTGCTGTACAACTCGGTGCCATCACTTGCACGACCGGACACTCCCTTTGTCCACCTCAGGACAAGCCTTCTCTTCCACACCACTGAGAAAAATTACACAGCTGACCGCTGAGACGGGGTAGGGCCGGTATCTACTCCTTGTCCTCCCACCTTACAGCTAATTGCAGTACCGAAGGCGCGGATCGGAAATCTGCTGTTTTGGGACGGTTTCAAAGAATTCCCGGTATCTCAGTGAGTTCTACACCAATTCCCTTGTAACCTAGATAGAAATACTCAGCTAATTCGTGCGCAATTAGTGATAGAAAGGAAGTTGCAAAAATATTCTATATTTGGCGAGCCGGGTTTGAGGGGTCCTTTTGGGGGTCAATTCAATCTGCCGGTATCTAGGCATGTTGAAATGCCCTAGATTTTTGTGAGAGATGGCTTCTATCAATATTGAAAGGTGTGATAGAGTCAGATTTTGAAGGAGTTTGCAGTTGGGTTCAAATATCACATTGTTTGCTGGTTGCAGTATATTACCGTTGGCTCGAGGCCATTACAAGCATGATAAAGTACGATATTGAACATTCTGACTCTATCACACCTTTCAATATTGATAGAAGCCATCTCTCACAAAAATCTAAGGCATTTCAACATGCCTAGATACCGGCAGATTGAATTGACCCCCAAAAGGACCCCTCAAACCCAGCTCGCCAAATATAGGATATTTTTGCAACTTCTTTTCCATCACTAATTGCGCACGAATTAGCCGAGTATTTTTATCTAGGTTTCAAGGGAATCGGTGTAGAACTCACTGAGATACCGGGAATTCTTTGAAAACGTCCCAAAACAGCAGATTTCCGATCCGCGCCTTCGGTACTGCAATTAGCTGTAATTGCTGACTCGCTCGGCTGCAGACCCCTTAAAATTGTGAGCGGCGAGCGCAGCCCGACTTCTTCCGATATTGTTTGCTACTGGCTATTCTTTTCTCTAGACATGCGACGGGAATGTAAGTTGAGACCCATATATTTTACCCATCCCGCAATTTACCCTTCCCATGTGCAGGCAATTCAAGTGGGTGAAAGATGATCCAAACAAGTTTACAGAACGGTCTCGTCCTCGTCCCGGACTATGGAACTCGACAATACTGTGTTCCGTCTGCAATATCGAATTAAGGAGCTGGAGATCGTGCCGGGGCGATCAAGTTCTATGGGCATTCGCAGCATGGCGGTCTGATTGTCCATGGCTGACCACCGATCGACAGAAGAAACTCACTTCTTATTGGGTTTTCGACAGGTATGTTTGTATCTATATAAGCACTGCGTTCAGAGGCCGTGTTGAATCGACCTTGGTTTGTCTTTGACCACACAGATCGGACCGCAAATCCGGAACTTCACACTTGCTCCACTCCACAAAAACTGTCAAGATGATGAGTTTTCTACAGTAGCTCCACTCAACTGTCGTCGTTCTATTTATAAAATGTTGACTACTCGCGTCGCCGGCGTAAATATCTGGATGAAGGGATATTTTCGCAGACACATGCAGTGCAAATAGTTGTAGATGAGTGGGTACATAACCCCGGGTAAATATATCCTCCTCCTCCTCCCTGGCATGAGCCAATCAGCTAATGAGTGAGATGACCGAGGTATGAAGGTAGGTGAGTATACTGAAGATTCAGCGAAGGATTCAGCTGTCTGAGTGTAAGAATATGCCCGGGATGCCCGAGATGAAGGGGGGCAATGTAAAAATGGCCAAGGTCAAGGGAGAATTAAAACATGCGAGGGATAAGCACCAAAATTATTGTAGCGGCTATCTATGAGAGACTAGGGAAAATTGGTATTGAAAAATATCACCAGATAGCACTTCTTTAACAGCATGCATACTTCCCGGTGCTCCGATCTGAGCTGAATAAGGTGAGGATTGAGTGATGAAGGCATGGAAATAAATTGTTAGAGATGTGGGCATGAACACCGAGTGAAGGTAAATTTAGTCAAAATTAAATTTATAAACTGAAAACGAGGCCATGAGGAGTGAACCGGAGGTTCGCGACGAGCCGCGACTTCAGTTACCATATAATGAGGTTCGGACTCATTTGTTTGTGAATATTCTGTGGCTATAGCGTATCACGGGCCAACTGCTAGTTGTACTCGAAATCTACTAATAATCTGTCGAGCAGTCGTTGCAGAGTTCACAATCATCCCTGTAGCTGGGCCGGAGGGTTGCCTCAAGGTAGACTCGACCCATCGTTTCAACAGCACTGCTCTTACCGATTTCAAATACTGTGCGTCTTTCAATTTCGATGAATGTTTATTCTTTTTCAAGGACCCTCAATATATTGAAGTAATATATTCCCTTACGCACTGCACTCATTTGATCTCTTTTTTTTTGTAGGTGGATAATTTCCGTGGGTAACTCCTCCCATTGAACGACTCCAGACCTTTCTTTCCGTTGTGTCTCTGGGTGTCCATCTCTCTCTCATGGACAACCTCTCATGTCTTCCAAATCGATGTTCCTGAAACGCACGTAGCAGGTCATCTATGTTGAAATCACCGAATGACACATCTTCTCCATACTTATTACCATCTAAGCTCAGATCCTCTCCAAATGAGCTTACATGTTCCACAACCATGGCTTCTGGCTTCCTCGAGGCAGAATTCCAGTGACGCTCACCCTCGGCTCCACTTATATTATAAACTGCACAAATTCTACTCTATGCATCCAACTCCTCAGTGTTCCCGTTCACCAAGTACACGCGATCAGATCTTTGCATGCCTCGGTGACAGCCGCATCCTAAACCGGACTAATACCCCACCATCGCACACCAAACGCGCGCCCGATTCCGATTGTTGCCTCGATGCATGAGGCCGCAGTGCATCACGGTGAGTGGGAGCATCCTTGTTGAACCGCTGCCCCCGCCTGGTGTGGAGGAGGTTGTATTAGCTTCGGATTTGCAGGATGGGGTTACGACGATGCGGATGTATTCTGTTGGGAGTCCGCTCATCAGTGAGTGGTCTGCCTTTATTTTTAATTCTCCTCAACTAATCAACTCGAAATTTAATCCTACCTATCTACTTACCAGAATACCAGTTGACGAAGCTACAACAGCAATAAAAATCGCACTACTACATGTTCCATTTGAGCGTTCCACCCGCAATCTTTGTCTCGAATTTGATGGCCGACCGTATCTTATGTTAAGACTCTCGCATCGCTGCTGGCCAGTCACTGTATATGCCGCTGCTTTGGATGAGCCACAATTCTATGCTCAGGTCTCAGATGACGATGATTTTGTGACGCTGGAATTGACAGTGGAGACAATTCGAATCGAGCCTTGTGTTGCGGCTACATTCCTCTTGCAGTGGAGGAAAAAAAGTCGATTGAGGGACAGATGGAGCTCTGCCATAGTGATACATATTTGGAATTGCCAACCTGTACAGAATATAAACCATAGCTCATCTTATTCTCGTACTGAGTCTTTACTACTCTCTTTAGTTGTACTGACAGACTCAAACACTAGGATGTTGTGGCAGAGTCGGATGGCCGAGGTGTGGAAATCTATCATACCACTGGTTGGACGACTTCTCCATCGGCGGTATTCTTTTTGGTATTTTTCTTACTTGCAGCGTATTCTGGTTCAAATACCGGAGCTGCATCGATAGGTTCTATCCATCCATTATCTGAGCTACGAACTACATTTTTCCTTCCATTATTTTTCACAGATTTGATTCCATGTCTTGCGGGCGCCCAACCGGCGTTTAATTGACTTGGCGTGGTTTTATTCGGCTTTCGGACTTTGTCGGCACAGTGCAAGTTCGGCTGTTGCTTTCGCATATCAAGGCAAGTCCCGAGTAGATTACGGGCATCCACTTCCCATATTTTGTTCGGCATCTCCGAGCTGCGTCCTCGGACGTCTTTTATTTCAAGTTGGATTTTTCTTGATTCTGGTTGCGGTGATTTGCATTTTTACTATTTTAGATTTACTACTTTTCTTTGACAGGAATTCAGGCAGCGAAGTCAGTCCGCAAGTCTATGGTTCGTAGGTCATGCACATGAGAGTGTCGTTGGGCCCAGCACTGGGACTGTTGGCAGGCAGTCTCCTAGCTCATGCTGCAATTATTTGACTGAGCTATTGCCAGTTTTGACAGAAACTCTGCTCGTCGCGATTCAAATACCACGGTTATTTCAATTTCGAAGAATATTTCTTTCCCAACGATATGAACTAATATCCACAGGCAACTCATTTGAACTCTTTATAGGTGGATAAGTTCAGCGAGTCGGCACTCCTCCTGTTATAGTTTGGGAATACCTTTTAATTCTAGATGTATCTGAGTGTCCATCTCTCCCTCATGGCCATCCTCTCATTTCTTCTGAATCGGTGTTCCTGAACCACGCTCATGATCAGCAGGACATTTCTGCTGAAATCCACATATCCTCCATAGTTACCATCCAAGCTCAGATCCTCCTGTTCAAATATTTACATGTTCCGCAACGATGGCTTCCTGATTCCTCGAGATAGACCAGCGATGCTCACCTTCGGCCCTGCTTACAGATTGGACAAAACACAAAATCCAATCTGGTAACATGCTCAACTGCTTGGTGTTCCCGTCTACCAAGTAAACGCGATCAGATCTTTGCATGCCTTGGTGACGGCACATCCCAGACCAGACTAGTATCGCCACCATTATTCTCACACCCAACACGTACCCAATCCCGATTGCGCATCACAGTAGGGCTCGTTGAGCTGTCGCCTGGTGCGGGGGAGGTTTCATTGGCTTCGGATTTGCAGGATGGGGTTACAATGATACAGGTGTACTTGTACTGTGTGGAAAAAATTTTTGATTGAGGGATAGACGAAGATGGTGATACAGATTTGGAATTGTCAACCTCAGAACTAACCATTCTATAGACCATAGCTCATCATATTCTAGCTCTGAGTCTTTACTACTCAGTTTAGTTGTATTGAAAGGCTCCAATACTGATATGTGCATTCGTCTCGGTATTGAACTCCGACTTCGAGCTCAACCGAAATAGCTGACTCCCGAGCTCTTGCTGGCCCCGAGGAATGGAATTTTCCGAGAGAACAGTGCTGTATATTAACGCCAGTTAGTGCTGGAAAATTGCAGGTTTCAACAAATACTCATCCTCCAGTGGTATCTGTATGGTTCAAGATCGACTTACCTGAAAGTGCTGAGATCAACTTACTACAAAATGAATAGATAAATATTCCATGGATGGACAGGTTGAGAAGGTCACAGAAGACTAATTATAATATGCTAACATCAGATCCCAATGTGAATGAATGGCACCCATCGTTCGTAAGGAACATTTCTGCTCTTCAGCTCTTTAACTGCAAGCTGTAAAGCCTCTGCTGCATCAGTGTGTGTGGGCTGTTGGCCTTCACGAAACAGATGTGAGTATACAATCTCTGCAACAGTCAGGCCATCACTGTCATTCATAGACCACAGGGTTCCAATTGCACTTTGGAAACCTGCAGTAATGAATCCACCACCCAGATGAAATGATTCATTCACCAGTTTGGCATCTCCCATAGCTGTCTGACATGCAGCGAGAAAGACAAACCGCGCATTGGGCAGAGGCATGCGAAGAATTGTGTCCAAGTCCAGTTTGCCTTCATAAAGCTGGAGATGGCTTTGCGTAGGGTACTCGAGATTTTGATATCCATGGCAAGCCAAATGAACCCATGAGCAGTCCTGGAGTTGCAGTTTCACGGCATCCACTTTTGCCTGATCTCCCAGAAGGTGGCGGACATCATAGTCTTTGGCAATGGAAACAATTTTGTTAACTTCGGGCTCCACGCCTTTGAGGGAGTTACTTCTATTGGAATCAGTGTGTGTAACGCCAACAACTGCCAATTTGGGTGGAGTGTGAGATAATTTTTCATAAGCATCCAAGAGAGATCCCAGAGTTGCTGTGTATGAATGGATAAATTCCTCTGTTGGTGGGCTTGCATGCAATGGCAGTCCTGAGAATGCCCCTGTTGGCAACCACCAGAGCCTGCCACTGCAGATACCATGCTAAAGAACAAGATTAGTTGTGAAAGAAGGAAACTGTGTATTTCCCTGACCGATTTCAAAACTGCATAGATTGGGCCTGTGACATTAACCCAAAGCCAGTTCAATAGATCTTGAAAATATTCCTGAGTTGATTTATGTGCGAATTGTTCACACCAGGCAAAGAGTCTGGAGGATGAGGATTGGCTCCGGTTTCGAACATTGCAGTGACGAAGCAAGTCTGTCAGCATGTCTCGTTGTGATTTGAGCAAGTCTAGTGTCACAGTTGGAAGTGGAACATGGACTGAGTCGGAGGTTGGATTGGGAAGAATTATCGCATCACAATGAGCTTTGTGACTGGTGAGGATTATGATAGGTCCTCCTTGTGCGGCCTGGCGAAGAACATCATAGGTTTTCGGCTGAAGAAAATATTCAAAGCCTGGCTGTTTACGAATGTCGTCCAGCAATTTCTTTCTGTCCTCAACAATGGTGATTGGGGAGTCACTGAATCTTCCACTGTAAAGCTTTGAAGATAGTTCTAAGAACTTCCTAGCCTTATCAGGTGGGAGTGCATGAACATCTGTCTTCAGCTGAAGCATTTGTTGAAAAATAGTGGCAAGTCCTTGCTCAAGAAATTCCACAGCAAAATGAAATTCAGTGAGATCAATGCATGTTCGCACAGCAGTTGAGGTTGCAACCGGAATATCAAGCCTATGGACAGCATCATGGCGCACAGGGATGGAATGTCCAATCCACAGTATCTCAGGGAGGAGATTGAAGGCTGCATTGAATGCACAGATACAATCATCGGGCTCAAATTCATGAGCAAAATTTGCCCAAGAGAGAGCATGCTGCCATGATATTTCAGGGTGATAACTAGCAAGTCTGAATGACTCATTGTAATTAGTCTGGATGGCCACACGATCCTTCGGGTCACCCAGCCTTTTATATCGACCTTTGAACAACACTGCAAGAGCTTGCAGTCGGCCTGCTCGATCAGGATGGCCAGGTGGGGTCAGGTCTACTGCCTCCTGACCTGTTTGCAGTGCAGCCTCCAGGTCCTTCAGCTCACCCAGCCTCCGATATTGATCTGTGAATGATACAGCAAGAGCTTGCAATCGGCCTGCTCCATCAGGATGTCCAGGTGGAGTCAGATTTACTGCCTCCTGCTTGATTTGCAGTGCAGCCTCGAGGTCTTTCAGGTCACCCAGCCTCTGATATCGGTCCCCAAGGGATACAGCAAGACCTTGCAATCGGCCTGCTCGATCAGGATGTCCAGGTGGCGTCAGGTCTACTGCCTCCTGATCTGTTTGCAGTGCAGCCTCGAGGTCTTTCAGGTCACCTAGCCTCTGATATCGATCTGTGAATGATACAGCAAGACCTTGCAATCGGCCTGCTCGTTTAGGATGTCCAGGTGGAGTCAGGTCTACTGCCTCCTGATGTGTTTGCAGTGCAGCCTCGAGGTCTTTCAGGTCACCCAGCCTCTGATATCGATCTCTGAATGACACAGCATGACCTTGCAACCAGCCTGCTCGGTCAGGATGTCCAGGTGGAGTCAGGTCTAGTGCTTCCTGCTTGGTTTGCAGTGCAGCCTCGAGGTCTTTCAGGTCACCCAACCTCTGATATCGATTCCCGAAGGATAAACCAAGACCTTGCAATCGGCCTGCTCGATCAGGATGAGGAGATGGAGTCAGGTCTACCGCCTCCTGCTCGTTCTGCAGTGCCGCCTCGAGGTCCCCCAGGTCACCCAGCCTCTTATATCGATCTGTGAATGACACAGCAAGAGCTTGCAACCGGCCTGCTCGATCAGGATGTCCAGGTGGAGTCAGGTCTACTGCCTCCTGATCTGTTTGTAGTGCAGCGTCAAGGTCTTTCAGGTCACCCAGCCTCCGATATCGATCTGTGAATGATGTAGCAAGACCTTGCAATCGATGTGCTCGATCAGGATGTCCGGGTAAAGTCAGGTTTACTGCCTCCTGATCTGTTTGCAATGCAGCCTCGAGGTCTTTCAGGTCACCCAGCCTCTGATATCGATCTCTGAATGACACAGCAAGACCTTGCAATCGGCTTGCTCGATCAGGATGTCCAGGTGGAGTCAGGTCCACTGCCTCCTGGAAGTTTTGCAGTGCAGCCTCAAGGTCTTTCAGGTCACCCAACCTCTGATATCGGTCCCCGAAGGATATAGCAAGAGCTTGCAATCGGCCTGCTCCATCAGGATGTCCAGGTGGAGTCAGATTTACTGCCTCCTGCTCGATTTGGAGTGCAGCCTCGAGGTCTTTCAGGTCACCCAGCCTCTGATATCGATCTGTGAATGATGCAGCAAGACCTTGCAATTGGCCCGCTCGTTTAGGATGTCCAGGTGGAGTCAGGTCTACTGCCTCCTGATTTGTTTGCAGTGCAGCCTCAAGGTCTTTCAGGCCACCCAGCCTCTGATATCGATCTGTGAATGATACAGCAAGACCTTGCAATCGGCCTGCTCGATCAGGATGTCCAGGTGGTGTCAGGTTTACTGCCTCCTGCTTGATTTGCAGTGCAGCCTCAAGGTCCCCCAGGTCACCCAGCCTCTTGTATCGATCTCTGAATGACACTGCAACATTGTGCAGTCGACCTGCTCGACCAGGATGTCCAGGTGGAGTCAGGTCCACCGCCTCCTGCTGGGTTTGCAGTGCAGCCTCAAGGTCTTTCAGGTTGTCCAGCCTCTGATATTGATCTGCGAATGATACTGCAAGATTGTGCAGTCGACCTGCTCGATCAGGATGTCCAGGTGGAGTCAGGTCCACTGCCTCCTGGAAGTTTTGCAGTGCAGCCTCAAGGTCTTTCAGGTCACCCAACCTCTTATATCGATCTCTGAATGATATAGCAAGACCTTGCAATTGGCCTGCTCGATCGGGATGTCCGGGTGGAGTCAGGTCCAGTGCTTCCTGCCTGGTTTGCAGTGCAGCCTCGAGGTCTTTCAGGTCACCCATCCTCTGATATCGGTTACCGAAGGATACAGCAAGACTTTGCATTCGGCCTGCTCGATCAGGATGTCCAGGTGGAGTCAGGTCTACTGCCTCCTGGTAGTTTCGCAGTGCAACCTGGAGGTCTTCCAGGTCACCCAACCTCTGATATCGGTTCCCGAAGGATACAGCAAGACCATGCAATCGGTGTGCTCGATCAGGATGACTAGGTGGAGTCAGGTCTACTGCCTCCTGCTTGTTCTGCAGTG
Source organism: Mycena leptocephala (assembly GCA_029378395.1). Taxonomy (NCBI): domain Eukaryota; kingdom Fungi; phylum Basidiomycota; class Agaricomycetes; order Agaricales; family Mycenaceae; genus Mycena; species Mycena leptocephala. The sequence continues at coordinate 40,688 of JARJLF010001280.1, read as the reverse complement.
CAACCTCAAGGTCTTTCAGGTCACCCAACCTCTGATATCGGTTCCCAAAGGACATAGCAAGACCTTGCAATCGCCCTGCTCGATCAGGATGTCCAGGTGGAGTCAGGTCCACTGCCTCCTGGAAGTTTTGCAGTGCAACCTCGAGGTCTTTTAGGTCACCCAACCTCTGATACCGGTTCCCGAAGGATACAGCAAGACCTTGCAATCGGCCTCCTCGATCAGGATGACCAGGTGGAGTCAGGTTTACTGCCTCCTGTGTGTTCTGCAGTGCAGCCTCTAGGTCCCCCAGGTCGCCCAGCCTCTTATATCGATCTGTCAATGATACAGCAAGATCTTGCAATTGGCCTGCTCGATCAGGATGTCCAGGTGGAGTCAGGTCCACTGCCTCCTGGTTGTTTTGCAGTGCAGCTTCGAGGTCCTTTAGCTCACCCAGCCTCTTATATCGATCTCTGAATGATACACCAAGGCTTTGCAGTCGACTTGGTAGATCAGGATGTCCAGGTGGAGTCAGGTCTACTGCCTCCTGATTTATTTGCAGTGCAACCTTGAGGTCCCCCAGGTTGCCCAGCTGCCGATATCGATTTGTGAATGATACAGCAAGACCTTGCAATTGACTTGCTCGATCAGGATGTCCAGGTGGAGTGAGGTTTACTGCCTCCTGCTTGATTTGCAGTGCAGCCTCGAGGTCTTTCAGGTCACCCACTCTCTGATATTGGTCCATAAGTGCTACCCCCAGGTTTCCTAATGCATTCATTCGATCAGAGTGTCCTTCCGGGGTTTGGTCCAGTGCCAACTGAAAGTGCTTCACAGAGCTTTCAAGGTCGTTCAAGTTGTATGACTCCCTATATCTCGTTATGAAATGTTCCCCCAACAGCTGTTGATACCCGGGCAGATCTGGATCCTCCTGAGAAGTCTGTTCTACAAGTTCTTGCACTGCCGTGATGTCTTCTGGACCCCAATCCTGCAAATTGATTCCAGCTTTCTGGTAACGAATTCCTTTTCTGCACTCACCAGATCCTCGGAATTCTCTGCTTCATTACTACCAGAGTCAGAGTCCTAGAAAGGCTTTAACTTCGTGGAATGAAATTCATGTATATACTCACCAAATCCTCAAAATCATTGTCCTCAGAATCCAGTGTAATGGGTTCTGAAAGTGAACCATCTTGAGAGTTAATTTGAGACATGTCCAAATTTGGTTCCTGTTTTTTTTCAATACAGTCACTATATCTTCACTTCAAAACCCACCATATTTCTAGCCACACTCTGCTGAGAGACTGACTGCCCTTCGGAGTCCTCGGAAGGAAGATTAGGTTTGTCCTGTTTCCAGTCAATCAGGTTGGAATAGGATAACACGGGATTTCCTCACAGTTTCTGTGTTTGCCATTTATGAGGTGCTGGATGGTAAGATGGGGGGGGCATCATGGAACGATGCTGATGATAGACTTATACAAAACTCGTAGCGCTGGAATGTCAGATGTCAGATGCCGTGAATTGATTAATGAATTGATCTTTGGCGCCCATTTGGCGCCCGTACCGCCCCTCACCTCCTTTCACCCCATGGGTTGGCACACTCTTCGGAGTTTCAATAAACATTATTTGGTATTGGTTCTCTATCTCACACCACTACCAACATTGCTCCCCGCTGCACGGAGTCCGACATGCCGTCGCCACCCTTACGGATCTCATCACAGCTTGATGTCTGATCATCGGCAGTTCCTTTCCACCGCGCTGTTCACCTGCCATAAGACTTTGTGCTGTTGATGCACAGCCTCGCATGCCGAGAGAGAGTCAATGTTTAAATTGTTACATAGTAGTGTATACTGTAAAACCGCAGGCTGGAGATCAACCAATTTGAACCGCGACAAATCACCGGCGTTGACAGACTGGCCTAACTGCACTCGCGAAATTCAACGTGACGGATAATTTTCGGCAGTGCATCCCGAATGCCCGCTATGTATGTAGTGGGTTTTTGTACCCATCTCAAAAACAAGTTTGAAGTCAATTCTGGTTCCCCATTAGGGAATTGTTGACATTCTATAAGAGGTTAAATTGTGATGTAAATTAACCGTTCTTTAACGAAATGCTTCGCGATTCTTTGCAACTGTTTGTGCCTTTCTCCATTTATCCTATGTCCTTTCGTCTTACTGTGCTCGCCAGCCGCATCTGTGCTCAAAATCCTCCGTGCTTTCCCATTCCCATGCACAGCTATCCCCATTGCAACAACTATGCACTGCGTAAACTTTGCACACGGGACAGAGTGCTACACTAACCATTCTTTAGCGATTACCCTCGCGATTCTTTGCATCTCTTTGGTCTCATCCCCATACGAGCTAATTCCACATGTCTCTCTTCGTTCCTGCTCTGAACTTCAACGCTCAAAAAACCCACGGAAGCTGCGCCGCAATGCCCACAGCTTTTGGAGATCCCTATCACATTCATTTTGTCGTTCATATTCTCACCATGCCCGTAATTAACTGTCTTCAACTAGCTGCGCCTCAGCAGTAAAGCTGCTGAATCTAAGCCATTCTGGGGTCATCGAGCAAAACAGCCAAGTCTCATGATCGCATAGCCTCTATACGCAGTCGACAAACTTTTTGACCTCTCCGTGATCCTGCGCTTCATAAATCCGTCTTCAATTGTTGTTTTCTTCCCCTCATCCGATCCCAGTGCTTTCCTCAGTCTCACTCGTCCTGACTCGTTTCATCGCCTCATTCAGCACACCTGTGGTGGAAGATGCCTGTGAAGGGAGCCGATATATCTCAACACATCAAATACATTCAATATCTCGCCTCAATTACAATCTGGGTTCTTTCGTCAACGCCTCAAAATCCTTCGCTCAATTGAATGCGGAGCACAAATTTCTGCAAATCCTGCAACTCACTCGTGGCCATGGCTCCTCACCGCTGTTGTCTGGCCTCCCTTCTGGATCAATTCCTTGGATACGACTCTCATTTCTGAGCCACTTCACAACGGCCCGCCGCCCTCAACGGTGGTGGACCATCTTGAATGTGCGCAGCCTCCAATATTCTCAAAAAATAACAGTTAATTACCCACGATGCGTTCCAGCGTTCAACGCTTCCCCTAATGTAATACCACAACGAAAATCTTTCCAAACCACACCTTCCTTTCATCCTCGGTGTTCGCGGCTCATTTCTAAAATTCGATGCTTTACCGCTTTGGTATGATTCTCTCTCATATGTCTTGGAGGATATTCTAGGCTAATTCGTTAACCTCGTTGCCTTCCAGCTAGGTTGCTATGCTTCGAATATCTGCGCCAGATTCTGACAGCACCCAAATTGCACCTCTGCTGTGTTTTGTGCTTCTATCCGGGAAAGCTCCTGGTCCTTGGACACTGTCTACTTTCCTCGTTTGATTACAGCTTCAACATATCAAGTGCCTGTTTCTTCCTGTCGCGATGCCTCGAACGCGGTCCATGGTATCACCCGAGTCGTTCACATGAGATCTAGCTTGTATTTCGGACTCCGAGTCATCCCCTCGAATTACTTTGCAGATAAAGCCCAGGCAGAGCTCAACGCCAGCCGCTGTTCAAGAGTTAATCAACCACTTCCTTTGGTAATTTTCTTACACCAGTTGATTCGTTGCTCTGGGCCACTGTTGCTGGATAGGTACGTGCATCGCGTTGGTGCATTTTATTTTCGGGTTTTCCGTATAGAATGATACAACTCCAAAATATAATCATTTGCATCATCTGTCTGTGATCTCATCTCCGGAGCGAAGCGGAGGCTGTCTTGTTTTGAAATATTCAAATGACGTACAGTGTCAAATCCCGGATCCGAAAAATGCCCGGATACGAAAAATTTGCATTTTGAACGGAAACCCCGCCGGCTTTCGGGGTGGTTCTTTTTTGTAGAATACCAACAAGGCCTACGGGTAATATAACCAACAAAAAATTAGCATTGAGCATGTTGGGCGTGCGCTAAAAATCAAACAATTGCCAAAAAATGGCTAAATCTCACTGATGGCGGCTGAGAATATCAACTATTCAGATTCAACGACTTGAAATATCCACTATTTGCAAATTATTCACGAGTAAATCATCTAATCAACACCATCATGATCAGCAATTACAACGACCTTTGGTGCAGACTGCCCCTCAGCTGGAACATCAGCTTTCCTCTTCTTTTTCCGTGACCAGCCCTCGACGAGTTGGGCTTCAAACTCCTTGGCTGCAGTAAGATCTGGGTTGCCTGCCCATTGACCAACCATAAGAGCAGCATGTGCAGAATGCTCGGACAGTTGATTGCACAGCTTTGAAACAGTACCTCCTGAGAAGGAGAACAGTCTCTCAGCATCAACAGAGGTTGCTATACAATAATATGAGTGCAAAGCATGAGAGGGAAGACATTATCTTACCAGGTGCAGACAAATAATCAAGACACATTTGCACAAATGCTTCACCTTCCAAATTTTGTCCTGCTTTTGCCGCCTCCCGCTGCCTGGAATGATGTCCAATCGGGTCATTTTCGTAGGGAAGTGCTGGGGATGCAAGCCATGCTTCAAGAGTGTCAGCTGCTGAAGGGTCTGTTTGCCTGTAAGGTTCACCAGGGGTAGAGGTAGAGGTAAAAATGGGCCAACCTCTACCTCTACCCCCTCTGACCCTACCTCTTGACCTTGGGAGGTAAATTCAGAGGTATTCTCTTTTAAAGGTCCTGTAGAATTCTGAGACCCAAGTTAACATGTTAAACAATCATTTCTAGCTTGTTAGTCCACCAGAGAATGGGTGCAGACTTAGAAATCTTGATTTTGAATTGGGAGCAAAGTTGTACCTCCTTGAATCTTACCTCTGACATTTGGAGGTTTACCTCTACCCCTGGGGAACCTTATTTGCCTGTAGTCAATCATAATTTCAAAACTGATTTTAGAACACTATTAGAGTCGGAAGGACACAAGAAAGCAGGCATACAACTTATTTTGAACTTACTTACCACATTGGGAATAGTACCTAACAACTTTCTTTATCTTATCCTTACTTCCCTGCATCACACATTCCGTTGCCGTTCTCTCATCACAACCTGTAACTAGGCCATCCCCGCGGTGATTAGCCGACGAATATTCAGAGGTCTTGGGGACCATATTCGCATTCGTGCGAATAGCACTGCCACAGCCATTCGCGAATATAAGTATTTGTTATTCGCGAATGTATACTCGCGAATATTCGCGATATCTGTTATTCGTGGTACTCTCTACCGAAAACACCGAACCCGTGCTTTTTTTGTGCACGTAAAATCGCATTTGCCGTGCAAAGGGACAGTCATACGACAACATTCTGTGTGACTGGTGGACTCTGGGGATTTTTACCTGGGAGGCAGGGAACCCCTCCCGTACACTTGCGCACTCCGCTTGTGGTCAGGTCCCACAGGGTTGTATCCAGAGGTCCAGCCCGTTCGAGGGCCAGCCAGTCCCAGTCTGTCAGCGTCTTGTGTGAACAACCCCCTGGAATCAGTTTGTGTTCAGTTGGGATCTTGTTGGATTTCTGTGAGGATAACCACCCGTACAGTACCACATGTATACCTTCCGTAAACTCGTTGTTCAGACATTTGGATCACGCGAGTATAATCAACCCCCCCCACGTCCAGCCAAATACGACCATTCCCGCTTTTTCCCGAACGAACGACGCCCTGTTCGCCACATCACGGATCAGAATAGGTGCCTGAATTGTCGTACCAGTGCCTTCTCTCTGAGAATTTCGGCTAGACATAAAGACTGTCCGCCGTCGATATGCATACTAACTGGCTTGCGCAGGTCTTACTAGACCTTTCCGATCTATCATGATCCGCTGGTAGGCGCTGAGGTATTGGAGCAAGTGGGGACATATGAATGGACCGCGTTTCTTCTGCGGAGCCTCCTGATGCACACCCTTTTTATAATTCTTAATCAGTTCTAATATATACTACAACAGGTCTGGAAATACCAACACACTCCCTAAGTAGATTGCCAAGTCATCTGTCCCAACCTTGGCTGAAGGATTCGGATTTACAAGGCCCGAGCAGCGGCACAGGATGACACATTCATATTTCGCAGTTGCTTCCGCCCTTTCCACACGCAGTTCGACTCCCGCCATCCCAGAACAGCGCTGACCCTTCAGTCGCTGGTGCGCATGAGCATTCTTTTGCGTATGCATTTATCTTTGTTCTCATACAGATATTGTCAGCGACGAACGGGTCATGTCTTCTCGACCTAGTTAGCAACGCTTGCTCATAGATATCTGTGCAATATAATGGTTCGAACTCCTCTGCTGCGAAGATCACAAGGCAAACGGGAGGAAAACTATCGCTCAAGGCCTCACCAAACCTTGCCAAGACGAGTTGATTTGGGGGGATTTGGCGCTAGATTATTCTAAAGGTCGCAAAAAAGCTAACGGTCCTAATCGAACAAATTTGGCTGAATTGGACCTTTTTTCAGGACAACCTGCCCTTTTCCTCGAAGGAGGTCTTGTAAGGGCCATATACCATTATTTATCTTTTCCTTGATACTCTTCAACTAACTGCTCCATATGTCTGTTTTATCATTTCTTTGTATATATGTAGTCACGTGACCCAGTACTTAGGTAGCCGGACTTGGGATCAATATCACTACCTTCTTACCTTACCCATCTAACGACCCATCGTCCGTTCGTCTTGCTCTCTTAACAGCAGACTCACGTACTAGGCCAGCGGGTGTTCTTAAGTGTATCGGTACTCAGCGATACAAGCCCTCTACTGAGGCTCATTCTGTCTCAAGATCTGGCTATCTGCCAGGGGTAATTATCTTATCCACTGCCATCCGTTCTATAGATTGCATTTGATCTACTCTTGGGACTTCATAGTCCCTTCTAGCAATCTCCCGAGCCAGTCTTATATCGACAACTGAAGTGTTGAAGGATTTCCATCTTCACTTGCTTTGAGACACATCAGCACTCGTTGGAGGATTTCCACCTTCGAGGGTCTCTAGCTTTATCGGTTAAGACTGTCTCGGGGACTTGGAGCCATCCTCCAAGTCCTCATACCATAGTAAATCTCTCAGTACTCGCCAGGGTCGTACAACGAGCATCCCACTCATAAATATTTGTGATACGCTCTCGAGAGCTGTTACAGTCTTTCTGATGGAAATCGTGTCTCTCGAGGGAGCAGTTCCATATAGAGGTGAGTGAGGATTCAAGTGAAGAATTGGGGACCCGCTGTCAGTGATCCACTCTGAAGCTCGAAGGTTCGATATTCATTATGAATCAGGGAAAGTGATTTCACAGCGTGGTAAGCAGATATCTTGTGCCAACTTGACTTGGGCTTGTAGAGATCTAGAAATGGCAAGTGAGAACCTTATCCTATACCCCATGGCCCAGAACCCATAATACACGAAGCTCGGACCCACAGGGGCACTGTGCATTGATCGCAAATACGCGCACCCGAAATCCGAATCACGTAGCTATTGGTTCGGCTTCGACCTCAGCAGGTGTAGCGGAAGCGCTTGGGTTGGGTGAGTGGATATCGGTACCGATACCGGTGGTGTCTGTACGCCAGCCGTGCGCGTCCGGGCGCGTGGGCGTCAAACTCACAGCTCGAAGACGCAGCTTGAAGACGCAAACAGAGTCAGCGGGACTGAGCAACGGGATGAACGCAATTAGGGGATTGAGCAACGAGATGAACGTACCGGAGGAACGGACAGGCACTAGGACTAGGATTTGGGACACGATCCGAGTGAGCCTGAGCCCGAGCCTGAGTCTGGATTTGAAGTGCAGAAGAGCGGTTCACAACGCTGGCATTTCTTTTGGCATTGGTTCGAGAGGTGCCTCTCGCAAGAGAGCAAGAGTGGCAGGAGACAATCAAATTGGACGCTTCAAGTAAAGCGTCCTCGGATGGTCGTCGAAAAGAAAAGGGTGAGTGGGGGTACGCACCGCACCGACTCGGAACACCCAATTCGGAACATCCGCCTCGCGCGCGTCGCGAATTTCGGTTTAGAGTTCAATGAAGTTGGAATAGACGCCGTGGATGGTCAGGATACAGCTTGAGGACACGGACACAATCACCGCCGAACGGGACTGAAGCAACGAAGTGGGTGGAGGATGAACGCACCCGGACTGGGGGAACGGGACGGTATTTGGACCGGGAGCGAAGAATGAGGGGAAGTTCGTCGGAGAGGTTAACCTTGATGATCAAGTAGTCGACTCAGTCAAAGATTCAGCTCTAGCTTGACTTTCAAGTAGAACACGACTGAACTGACCTGGACAAATTTAGCCCAGAACTGGGGAAGCGACTGGGGAGGTGGGTAGGTGAGAAGGACGAATGAAGAAAGAGCCTGAGGCCACGAGATGATTATGAAGGTGGGGTTTTTTCAGCTGCGCATCGCGCCGACTCGGTGGTGAGCGGAGTTCAGATTCAGACTCAGACTCTGAGGTGGAGCGTTGAGAGGGGATATATCGCACCGAGGTCCGATTTTGATTCATCAAGCGGCTCGAGGTTGGCGATCTTGTACCGATTTACAGAATAGTATAAGTACGTCTGGTGCCTGCCGGGGTAGGAGTGAGAATGTGTCTAAGCGAATCTGAGTCGAATCCAAGTCCGAGTCCCAGCGAACCCGGACGCAAGTCCAAGCGAGCTTGGAGTCCGAGTCTGAAACGAAGCAGCGCCGGCTTTTCTCGAGTTGCCTCTCTTGATCCTACGAGCTCGCAGTACATTACACAAAGCTTGCTAAAAGTTTGACCGAGGCCCGAGTGCGAATCCAATTCCGAGTTCGATCCAGACAGACCATGACCAGGTGCACAGAGAAAGAGAAAGAGGGATAGAAACGGAAACGGAAATGGAGATGGAAATAGAGAGAAAAGAGGAAGGGTACATACCGCATCAGCTTTAAGACGATGTTGACGCGTAGGTTCGCCCATAGCCTGGAGCCAGACATAGACGGCTGTGGATACCGGCCGGTGTACATAACATGTGTACCAGCGGGTGCGGAGGCCACAGCTCGAAGTAGACGCAGAACGCAGACTCAAGTAGCGGGACTGAAGCAGCGCATTAACGGAGTGCGGAATGAACGCACGGCGAAACTCGGCGGAACTCTTGGACTGAGCTGAACAGCACTGGGACTGGGACGCGGACGCAGACCAAAGTAGCGGGACAAGATCATAAAGAAGGGTATTGGGGAAGCGGGTCTGATGCAGGGGACCAAAGATCGGGAAGAAGTGGGCCGTAGACGCAAGTAGCTGCGGGGACGCGGACTGAAGAACGAATGGGGGCGGCAAAAACGAACGGGCAAGAAGGGAAGAACGGGACGTACCGGTGGAAGGTGGAAGCAGGGAAGAACGGTGGGGGTAAGAACGGTAAGAACGAGGTGACGAGCAGACGAGAACGAGAATGTTGAGCAGGCGTGGGTGCAGCGTGAAGACGCAACTGGATGAATGAACCGGGGGGCCAGAATGAACGTAACCACGGATGGGAACGGCGTAGGACTGGGACGCGGGGAGGAACGGGGTAGGAGGAACCAAAGAACGAGGGAGGAAGAACAGTTCAATGAGGAGACGAGACGAGTTCCGAATCCAAGAACGAGGAGACGAGAATGCTGAGCTCATCACAGCGCAAGTGACCAGGAAAGCAAGGAGATGAAGCTCACTACGATCCCTATCCAAATCCCAAACCCCGAAGTCGTGTTCGTGCGAATGTTCAGCAAGTAAGATTCAATTCAATTTCATTTGGATAAACGTTACACTTCAGCTTCATCAGATACTGTACGGCGCATAAAAACATCAAAGGTTTGTTCGTTGGAAGAGTTCGTTCGTTCGTTGGTTGGAAGAAAGCGTTCGTGGAAAGCGTGGAAAGCGTGAAGAGTCATTCGGGAAAAGATGTTTCGTTCGTTCGTGCCTAGCGCGAGAGCTGTGAGTTACATCTCGACCTCAAGCAAGCACCACGTACCATCCCCTTAACCCGCATTTACTTCGAGCCCGACGACCCCTGGCGCTTATGTCCAGGCACCGACACCGCATCCGGCCCCTGCCCAATGCGGGACTCGCGCACAAAGAGCGGCCGAACAGGCGATGCCACAGGTGCCTTGATGTCCTGCCAATAGTTGTACCCTACGACCGGCTGGCTGATGAACGGCTTGGGAACCTGGCCCATTCCGGAAGGAGCGAACTTCGCTGCCCCAGCGCCGGGGGAGTTGGGAGGAGCGGCACCCTCAGCGTCATAATGCCACGTCCATCCTCCCATGCGATTGCGCCAGTGCGTCGTAGAAGCCTTGGAGCGCCGGCGAACGAGAAAGGCAGCGGTGAGGAGTAGCGTGAAGAGCACGGCGGGCGCCGCGATGACGCCGCCTGCGATTTTGCCTTTGTTGGATTTGGTGCTCCCACTTGCGCTCCCACTCGAGCTCGAGCTGGAGCCGGTGGGGACAGGGATGTACGTCAACCCCCAGGATAGCGAGAGCGGGAAGGTCGGGGCGGCAGGGACAAAGGACAGACCGTTGACGGAGAGGGCCGGGTCTGTGAGCCGGGCGACGGAGGAGAGGCCGTTGACGGAGAGGGCGTTGTCAGCCTGCGCACGGGCTAGGAGGGCGGCGGCGAGGCTGAGGAGGAGGTTGGCGCAGAGGCGCATCGTCGTTGTCGTCGCTGTATGAGCAAGTTGTCACGTCATTTTAATTTTACTTCAACGCGTTGATCCCATCATCGCGGCATCGATTTGGGGCTGATAAGATAAGATTCGCACGGTTCAATTGAACGGTGCGCGTTCACGAGGGGGATTCGTACTCTAGAATTTTGTTGAAATTCTGTAAGCAGTAGGACTGGCGCCTTTCGGTGCACTCGATGCCGTGAAATCTGGTACAAATCATCCAATACATTTCAAATTATGGCCCGGACCAGGTCGGGTATATTGGATGCTAGAATATATCAACAACAAAAAAATTGCAATGCAGTAAATCCTCGAGGATGGGACCGATATACAAGTACATGGGCATATAGTGTGAAGCGCACCGAACATAAGTACGGAACTGAGACTTTGGGTACGAGTTTAAATTTGGCTTCGGATATCTGGCCGACGTTTCGATTCTGCCGGTGTCAATTAAATTATGTTACTGACCATTTCTCACTTGCGTAGTCCAGTTCGCGTCACCCGGTCCCCTTCCTCCTACTAGTAGCCCCTCCAAAATGCCTCGAAATTAGTAGTGTTTTTGGTAGGATGGTCGCCGCTGACGCTTGAATTTCATCTAGCGCAATGAAATCGCCGATGCAACGCGACTACATGATAACTCAACTGTCACCGGGAAGTCACGTCAAAAAACAAAACAAAAAGAATTGGTCGTCCGGACTCAAGACTCGGGACCAAGGTTAGTGCTAGTGGGGAGCAGTCTGAGGCTTGCCTTGATTGATTCGGAGTTTGATTCAAGCTGGTAGTTTTAGACGGCAAGTCGGTGATTCATTCGATAATACATATGTCCCTATCCCTATCTTGCCTCTTGAAAGTACTAGTGGTCGAGATCAAACGCCTAGAAACAGATCTACGAGCTCAGATTCACCTCAAATTACAAAAGAAAATTATTATGAAAATGTTTGTGCTGAATCGTCGGAGTCAGGGTGAAGCCTCGAAGGATTGTTGGGGATGATTACTTATAATTACTTTGTTGCCACGACTTGTTCCCGTCTTCCTGCCCCTCGGTTAAACTACATAGGTGCATAGGGAGCCTCGTAGATGTAGAGTCCGATTATGGGTATGGTCAGCCAACACGAAAGCCCCCATGGTGGCCATGATAGCCATGGCGGGCGCGTACACATCTTGGTGGTCATGATTCGGCGAGCAGAAGAAATTAGAATCCCATTGAGTTGGTATCTATGTCAACGGCCGCCTCTTTATAACAGGACGTAATTCTTAAATTTGCGCTGTGCGGGAATCTAGCCGGGTCCAACCATGACTTGGAAACCGCGGCTCGTTGTCGGTTGTTGTGTTGCTGCGAAATGGCTTCTAGAACCATTATTATTTTAATTTATACAAGACATGCGGAAGCGCAGACGTTTTGAAAAACAATTTCATAACCTTACTGAAAAATCCTCTCAACGTTTACCTGAAAACCTGTTAACGTATGCATTCAACGATTCAACTCAGTCCTGGACCATCTACGGAGGCTACATGCCCTACAAAAAATATTATTACAGTGCAATTCGAGACTCCGTCCCTTTCTTCAGCCAATGACGGTCACTCCGGTGCCACATTGAAGTCCACGACTTGTCGGATGCATTCGATGGACACCGCGCGAGCTTGGGGATTCTGGAACTGTGCCAATTGAAATGCTGTTGGGAGGGTTGGATGGAGAGCGAGGAGTAAGAGCACAGTGAAAGAACGAAGTGTGTCACAGACAGAACAGTTCTTTCTGGTCGCAGTCAAGGGTTACGTCTGAGCTTGAGTTGCGTAGTTGTTTGTCTTGAATACCGGTCTTGCTGCTCGCTGCGTCTTGCGGAGGGCTTGATCGAATAGTCGTAATTACGTAGTCGCAGTCATTGAAGGGCAGATGACGTTCGAGGACAGAGCACGGCAATCTTGAGCAGAGTTGCGATTGAATTGAGTTCATCTCGGTCTCGATGTTTCGACTTGCTGGGTTGCAGAGGGCTTGATCAGATAGCCGTTAGGCACTGTATAGAGATGGGAGGAGAGCTGCTTGATGGCGGAATGCACACGGAAGAAGTCCAACATCATTGCTTCAACTTGAAGCTTGAGGCGTAACAGAATTGTGGAGTTCCAGAGGAAGAATGAAGAGATGGACGCAGCAGCAGACGGAATGCGACCAGGGGAGATTATGGGCGTAACAAAGAAGGACGCACGGGAGACCCTGCCTATTCTGAGCGGACGTTGAACGGCTGATAAGGGAGGTCGAAGATAACAATCTTTGATCTGTCGGATGGACCCGGAAAGTAAAAGGAAATTAGATTACTAATGTCCGCATGTCTGGCTCGATACTGGTGCTAGTGAGGGAAATTATTAAAATAAGAAAAAGAAACTAAAATATTACACAATCTTTCGGGGATCTCGGGGTTCTATTTCAGGGTATTTCGGAAGCTTCCGCGCATAAGAGCTCTTTGCCAAGCAACAACACCTCTGATCTCGATACTGAAATAAAGCGCCAAAGATACTACACATGGATCTGAAAACTCCAAAAAAAAGGCTAACCACCCTTTGAATGTCTGAAGATCTCCCCCAAATATTTCCAGATTTTTCTCTGCGCTGCGCGCAGCATATGGGGTACCTTCGATACTGAGCGGACTCTTAATTCCACCCAAATAGGGAAGTGTTCCAAAACTCGGCCAGTTTGAAGCCACTTTTTGTGCAAAATGCTTGAACTAAAGTGCTTACAGCTACTCTTCATCAGTAGGGATTCATATAATGAGCTCTTCTGTCTTTAATTCACAGTTATTTGCTTTTTCCACGTTGGTTCGACGACATCTACCATCTACGTAGCTACTAGTAAACCCATGAGCACACCCGCGTCGAAGCTGTCTCCGACTGATCTTTTTGTCTCCCTCATTAACGGCGCACTCCCGACCTTCCATTTCACCGACTCGTACTCGGTTACTCTCGACCCCGTCTTTGCCTATCATCTGCGCGTGACTCTGAAGGCAGCAGCCGATGTCCGATCCTTGTTGAAGGCATGGGGCACGGGTGCGCGCACAGTCAGAATGCAGGAGATCAATTCAGATGGCTCCAATGACCCCAAACCCCACATTAAACGGGACTCCCAACCGTCGGCCTCTTATCATGGGGGTAAAAGCTATCGCGGTCACGGTTCTGCGCCTGGTCGCAAATTTTAATTGATTAATGTTACGCTGTTTCGGATGTGAATTAGTACGTGTATCTCAATGTGATATCACTGAACACTCAATCGCTGTCATCGCATCCTCGCCGTCGTTGTGTTCGTTCGCTGTTCTTTTGGCTGCAATTTTTGCGCGCATCGGTGCCTCCTAGCTGCTGGACTGTACTTCCAGCCTGTGCTTCACTCGGGATGTTATCATGCTTCCGCGCTATACTGCGGTTTCGGAATCAGTTTTTGTTCTGCTCTCGAACTCAACATTTGTCAGCTGTGGACCTTCTTCGGAAGTTGAACACGCTGATTTGTGATTGTATTGTGCATGCATTCTGCAAAGGGACAGCCTGTCACGTGCCGTGTCACGATCCCGGACCGCGGACCGTATCCGGGCCCGAGCGGGTCCGTAATTTTGCCGATTGATACTCACAGCATTGTATCCTTCACAGCCTTTCCATATGCTTGTTGACTCACATCAGTTTCCGGACGTTCCGGTAACCTATTCTCCACACTTATGCTATGCTAGGGTATGCTTTGACTCAACCGCATCACGGACCTCCGGTCGTGTTGCCAATTACATTATATCTCCTTTAGTTTTGTATATCACTATAAATAGTGACCTGTATCGTAGTTGTAGTTCAGTTTGAATATCAACTAAGATTGTGTCTACTCATCTGGCATACTCTTCGGACCTCCGCTCTGAAATCAGGCTCCAGGCGTAGTGAAGGGCGCAGCGCACGAGCTGAAGCCAAAAGCCCATTCCTACACCATATAGTTGACACCACCGTACGGGCCCGGTCGGCCCCGCTGGACTTATACTTTTTGTCTTCTGACCTTCGGACTTCCCGTAACCTCGGCCCCTCCGGCCACCTCGGTATCCGGTACTTGAGAGTATATTCAAACTCACTCTTACGCCCACATTTTTATGTCCTTGCCTGCAAACGTTCAAGCCCAAGAAAGAACGCAGCGGTATCTCGATCGTCTTGCCAGACTCAATCTCACTCCTCCAGCCGAAGTAGAAGCACAACAACGTGCACACGAGGCTAATTTGAACGAGTTCCGGGCCCGACGAACAAGTGGATTTAACCGCAACACTTACGCTGCGGACCTCCGAGATACAGCCAGTCAGGAAATTCGTTCGTCTTTTTATACTCGACAAAACTCCCATATTTCTGGCAACATGGGAACCAGGACTCATACACGTCCTGCACCTACTCCTACTTTCGTACCAGCACCTGGTCCAGTACCAGGAACCAGGACTTATACACGTCCTGAGCCGACTCCTACTTTCATCCCAGCACCTGGTCCAGTACCAGGCCCCGCACCAGCCCCCGTGCCTAATCCACCTTCCCTACATTCTCGCCATGCCTCTGTCCATTCACATCATACTTCTGCCTCTCCTCTCGTTGACATTGATGATTCTGCTTCTCATGCCAGCAACAGCATGGTTTAAGTTTAAACCACATCGTCTCCAACGATAGCCTGGTTTAAACCACCTTCCTATAATCATATAGGGAGCAGGCTTTGGTTTGAACCACAGTGGTTTAAACCGGTTTAAGCCATGGTTTAAACAGTGGTTTGAACCATTGTCTGAATGTGGTTTGAAATTATCGTGGTTTAAACCAGTTCAAACCAGATGGCTTAAACCAGTTCAAACCAGATGGTTTAAACTGGTTTGAACCAAAGTTGTTTGGACATGTGTTTTCTTTTTTTGTCTTGACTCTCATTTTTTCCTCCTCTCTTAATATTAGTGACTGCCCACCCGACTCCTTCCAAAAAAGGAAATTCATATCATTTGGACTCAAAAAATCACAGAAAATTTGTGAATAATTGGGAAATTTTTGTTCAAGGCATGAATAGATTGGTAGATGGCACCTACCAAAAATGGAAATCCATCAAAAAATGAAAGTTGTAGCCTCATTGAGCACTACAAGGTTGACCATTGACCATGGTGATCAGCTCACTGGTTGGGCCGAAAAAGGCAATATACTTTCAAAAACACGGTTTGTTTTAGGGAATGATTGGGCCATATCTCAGTAATTGCTGGACGGATTCCCACGAATCTAGTACCGTTAGAAAGCGGCTGAACAGGACTTTCAGATGGGGCCACTCACCACAGTGTTGGTGGGTCACCGCCTTTAAGTGACTAGTCAATAGTCATTGACGGCGACTAGTCAGTGACTAGTCATCAAGTCGTGCCGTTGACCTGACTTCCGTGATGGATCGGACGCTAGCCGAGCGGCCATTCCCACGTCGCCGGCTAGCCGGCTCGTTATCCGCCACGCCCGGAAACTGCTGTTCCAAGTCAAAATAAATACGAAAAATTGTAAAATAAGTTGAGGTAATTAGATAATACCCTATAGTCGAATTTTAGACACCTGCAATGAATAATTTGGGCTCATTTTCCAGCTCATTCAATTAATGATGTTTTGGTTTCATTTGCGGCGTGTGATGCAAGTCCACCCACGTCTGTCACTTTCTGAGACTCAATTGGTGGGGTCAAGAAAACCACAAGAAAGAGTTATAGAGGAGATGTTGTAGAAGTTTGTTTTTCTTGAATTTCATGCAGTGTATACGGCCGTAATACCCGTAACGTACCGTAAAAACTTACAGTACCATCCCGTAATGACCTTTGAAGTTCTGTATATGGTTACGGGTACGGACGGTTGGCCTACCATAAAGTAACGTAAATCTTACGGCTGTAACCATATACGGTCACGGTGGGGATCCCTACAATCAGTGCCGGTGGGCCATTTTGATGATAAAAATGATGGTTAAATGGGCTAAAACAGCATCTAATGTATATGTATGGGTCCATATAAACATAATATATCATAGCTCACACTTGAACACAGTCAAAACCTGTTGAAAACACTGTGGAACAACGTCTTTGGGCTTGCCGGCGGCGGCGTTCCCCAATTGGGACTGACAGGTCAAAAGTCAGGTCACCTTAGCGACCGGACCGACCTGCCAACGGTGACTTTGTGACTAGTCAACGACTTGCCCAACACTGACTCACCAGGCATTCTACACCACTTCTATAATCAGTTATTTTTATTTTTTTAGAATGATTTGGCTTGTATCTTAGGAACTGCTGTATCAATACCCATGATTGTGGTACAGAGGTGAATGAGAGATACAAGCCAAATCATTCTAAAAAAATAAAAATAACTGATTATAGAAGTGGTGTAGAATGCCTGGTGAGTGGCCCCATCTGAAAGTCCTGTTCAGCCGCTTTCTAACGGTACTAGATTCGTGGGAATCCGTCCAGCAATTACTGAGATATGGCCCAATCATTCCCTAAAACAAACCGTGTTTTTGAAAGTATATTGCCTTTTTCGGCCCAACCAGTGAGCTGATCACCATGGTCAATGGTCAACCTTGTAGTGCTCAATGAGGCTACAACTTTCATTTTTTGATGGATTTCCATTTTTGGTAGGTGCCATCTACCAATCTATTCATGCCTTGAACAAAAATTTCCCAATTATTCACAAATTTTCTGTGATTTTTTGAGTCCAAATGATATGAATTTCCTTTTTTGGAAGGAGTCGGGTGGGCAGTCACTAATATTAAGAGAGGAGGAAAAAATGAGAGTCAAGACAAAAAAAAGAAAACACATGTCCAAACAACTTTGGTTCAAACCAGTTTAAACCATCTGGTTTGAACTGGTTTAAACCGCGATAATTTCAAACCACATTCAGACAGTGGTTCAAACCACTGTTTAAACCATGGCTTAAACCGGTTTAAACCACTGTGGTTCAAACCAAAGCCTGCTCCCTATATGATTATAGGAAGGTGGTTTAAACCAGGCCATCGTTGGAGACGATGTGGTTTAAACTCAAACCAGCCTAGGGTACTAACCGTTGATGCGTAGATGAAATATCCGGAAGATTTCTGGACAGGGTTGAAAGTGACATTGGAAGAAGGCCATGGAGTCGGAATAGTGGCCATAGTTTCGTGGTGTTCTGCATGGATCCGCGCGAATTCATCGACAAAATATTTCTCCACGTCGTCAAATGACTGCCGAATATTGAGAGGCTGATGCACCCTTTCCAAGCACGGTGAGCGCAAGATCTCGCGGATGTGGGGCTCCGGCCGGCTTGCAATGAAGAAGCAAAGATGAAGTGTGTGTCCGTGGAGGCATGGGTAGTAGTCACCCTCGTCACTTCGTTACTTCGCTTAAACTCGCGAAAGTTCGTCACTTTGATGGCAACCTCTGAAACTTCGTCAGTTTGGTGAATTCCCAGGAAAGTTCGTGAGGTGAACAAACCACACAAATCAGACACATCAATCTGGCCATCATTTCCTTCTCCCCCGTTTTTTTATATTGATACCCTGGCCTAACACTAACCTCTAGCCCTAACCGCTAACCTCTAACCACTAACATCTAACCTCTAACCATAACCCCCTAACCCAAACCTCTAACCTCCAACCCCTAACCAGCTAACCGGAACCTAACCGGCCAACCTCGGCAAGCTGTTGATGCACATCACTCTGTGATGTGCCGAGGAGTCGCCGTTTGACAAGGTTGGAATACCAACTCACGAACTTTCACAGAAAGCCATCAAACTCACGAACTTTCACGAATTCCCATCAAAGTTACGAACTTTCGCAGCGCTAAGCGAAGTAACGAAGTGACGAGAATGGCACGGACTCTGGAGGCATTTCCCGATCGCGCGCAATATCTCCTGCTGAACGGCTTGGACAGCACATTCGTCCAATCCGTCGATGACAATGACCAAGTTGACCCCACCAGCACACCGTCGATATGGTTCAATGATAAGTTCTTGAAGTTGAACCAACAAAGATCTGTCGAGGATAGAGGGGTTTTCCTCCACCCTCCGCGCAATGACGCTCGTTGAATCGGAATGGGTAGTGTTCTCCACAAGTGCGAGCTGGTACGCGACCGTGGAAAACAGCCTTTTGGCATTCCCCCGAGATGTATCCCCACGCTTGAAAAATAAACTTCCCCCCAGGCGACCGTCTCGCTCTAGATTCTGGCAGAACGACTGAGCGATGGCTGACTTCCCTGCCCCGGCAGGTCCATAAAGCCACAGAACGCTCCTGCTGGGATCACTACTCGATGACCACTCCCAACGGTCATCAATGATCTGCTTGCGAGTCTCGGGATGGCATCTCAGCGGAGGGTATCGTTCAGCAGAGTCGTGGAAGGCGTCCCCGGCAGAGGTGTCATGTAAGATGTATAGGCCTCGCCGACTCATTGTGAGGCACGAGTGCAGAGCAATAAATGTTCTGACGCTCACCAGTCTTTCCCTGGGTCTGTATATGGTTCACATTTCCGCTGATGAAGGTCCCGCCGGTGATATTGGTTCTGGGCTCCTGTAGAGGACGATCCCGTGCCGCAATATGATGGCGCTCAGGACCATGTCTGGCGGGCTCATGAACGGGAGCGGGGGCTGTCGTACGACGAAGAGATGCATGGTCGATGTTCGCAAAGGAATCTCGCGAGCTAGCAGCATCCCTGTCTTCAAGTTGGACCCTCGGCGGAAAGCCGAACACCGGAAGGGGAAGGATTTGATTAGGGATGGAGGCGGTCGCTGTGGAAGTGCGACTCGACTGGCTCGTCGCCTTCGGGCTTCGGACCGATTGCACGTGTCAACCAAATACTTCAACATAACGCGTCCACTTTTTGTTTTAGTCTCCAATTGCGTCCCTCCTCCTTATTTTCTTTCTGAACACATTTTATCCCTTCTCATTTCCTCAGATTTGTTCCGACTCTGCAAGAACAAGGTTCTCATCGATACACTAACAAGCCATTCACTGCCAATACCCACGCGCACCTGGTTATTTTGGAGCTGACACACGGTCGGGTTTCCATTTATATTACTTACACCATTTAGTTGCCATTCACCGCACTTCCCACGCATTTCCCATTCTGTAGCAATCCCGAGGCTATCAAAATTCTGGATGCCGGCGCGGGCTCGGACTGCGCTGGGGATCGACTTTGAAGTGGCTTGGGCAACCACCTTCAGTGCTGAGCAGGGCAGCATGTGTCTCCCTATAAGTCTTTGCGCAGATTCCTGGTTCGTGGCGTGCTGAAGGATTTGCGAAGTCGAAGGATTTACAATGGCCAATTTACGTACGTTTCCTAGTTTCATGTTGTTCCTACTGTTATTTCGCTTGCGGGCTCTGGTGTCCATCAGCAAACCCTGAGGGTCCTTGTAGTGCGGGTCCATAGCTCTGTAGCACTCCATAGCACTCCATAGTGGATGCTCAACTATGGAGGGCTACAGAGTACTACATAGCACTACAGGAAAAATCAGGGTTTGCTGATGGCCTCGCACGAGCACGCGGGCAGCCATCCCATTATGACTCCCCTTCTCTCCCTCATACCACGACCTCAATCTACGCTTTACTCGGATTCCATCCGCTCCTCTCTGAGTTTCTGTTCTGCAACGAGCTAAGTACTTTATATTCTTGTCGCACTGACTATATCTTATCTAGGGCTCTTATTTTGATCGCATAAGGCGGGGATTTACTGCACGACTCCGCGCCTATACCGGCACGACCTAGACACTCCCTTTGTCCACCTCAGGACAAGCCTTTTCTTCGACATTGCCCGCGATCCATTTTCTGAGATGCCCGCCGTAGGTGGCTGGCGGGAAATATCTTGGGTTGGATGGGACCAGGGAATTGTGACTAAGAACAGAAAACACACCGTACGGCGACGGTCGAGCACCTCCCGTGTGTCGGCCACTCCTGTCTGGTTCCAATGGCTGACGCTCATTCAGGCCAGATAGACTAGGCACCGTGAGCGCATTATTTCCCTGCCCCGACAAAGGCTCCGCGCTTTGAATATGCATGTTGCCGGCGATTTCGATGAAGTTTCCGCCATTGATCTGCACGCCTGAGCTGGAAGATAGTTGCACAGGTGATCTGCGTGTTGCATGCTCGCAAGCATCATCGTACTTCGAGTAGAGGTGTCCTCAAGGTCTCAGGAGCAACTGAAGAGGGCTATAGAGTATTCCGGGTGTGTATTGGGGCTTATGTCAATGTCAGGGTATGAAGAAAGCGGATAATGACACACCAAGTCCAATCCCTGCCGTCTGCGCACCATGCGGCCCATTCTGCAGCAATATCTGGTGTCTAGATATGTACATGGGAGGGATAAAGGGGGCTTGTGAGAATTTCGAAGGATTTGGAGAAGATAGAAGAGACTTACGTGGCTTTGTTGGTGAACCACTCATTTCGGCGTTGAAGCGTCGATTTCTGCCACAGAGGCTTCAGAACGCGAGATTATGGTGGAGGGATGCTATTCAAACCTTTTGGGGTTCGTTGAGGAGAGAAAACTGATGGGATAGACCTCAGTGGACGCTACGATGGTGGAGAAAGGCAAGAGTGATGACAGGTGGCTGTGCTAAACAGGTACAAACAAAGGTTCGACACCGTTTCTTTGCTTTTCCAGACCTCTGCCGTCTTTCAAAATATATCAGGAACATATTCAGTATGTATTTCAAGTGTGGATAGTTGTTGAAACAATTTTTATACCGCATGCAGAATTGGAGTACTAGTACAGTTGAGTATACTTATCGATCGCAGCAAGCGAGTCAAAAGTTCCAATGCGTGAAAGAATGTGTCTGGAGACAAATGAGAGTCCAAAGGGAATGGAGAAGAATTACGGCTAGATGGTAGTTGTCAGTCTCGCGTGTTATGCAGTCAGTCAACGGAGACTTACATGCATCGGCAACGAAGATGCCGCAGAACGAGACATATCAGGAGGAACCGCATCAACTCGTCGAGACTCCTGGCTGTTAAGAATATCACAGTGGAGATACTCACCAATCTTTACAGTCTGACAAGCATGTTGAGCCGCAGCATCATTCCGGATGTTCTGTGTTGCCGGTAAGATTAATCGCAAGTAGAAGAAATTTAAAAGTGGAATAAGACCTTAGATCTCATGCTGTAAACCTTGGTCGGTACCGGTATCGAGCCGGAGGGCTCATTTTTAGGCTGTCGAGAGACTAATTTCTGTTTGTTTCCTTGGTGTGTCAATCCATACTAGAATCATATACATAATAATATGTACCTTTTCCACGGCAGTTTTTTTTTCTCTTGATCACCGGCTACATAAAGGTCGTCATATCAAGGGACAGATGTCTACAAGAATCCTACCAGAGGAAAAGTGTAAGCTTGACCGATTTGACCACCGTACGAATTAGAGCAGCAGAAGCCTTGGATTGTAGGTGTTTTGAGCTGTCTGGATGGAGTGGACCCGGATTGAAAAGCTTGCCAAATGCGTCGCTTTCTTCAAGAACCTCCATGGCACTCGGGAAGTTGATCTGGAGGTCATCGGATACCAGGCACACCGTGAGGTAAGGAACCAGGATGTGGTCAACAAAATCCGCCTCAGAAATCAGTGCCGTATCATCATCAGTCTCATCCCACTGGCGGGGCGTATCGACGAGTGATGCAATAGTGTGCAGAATTTGGTCGGGGCCAGTATTTTGTGAGAGTACACCCTCAACCACTTCAGTGATAATTTGTTTGCCTTTCTGGCCGAAGCTGAGGGAGAAATGTAAATTTAAGGGTACCATTCACAAGAGACGAGCACTTACTACCCGCAAAGATTTGATCTTCGCATGGCGTCGGGAAAGGAGTCGGGGCATGCTGAAAATGAGTACTTGATGTGCTTCAAGAATGCCAACCAGATCGGATTCCCACCGAACTCATCGCTGTCACGGGCTAGACCAAGAGTATCGTTCTGCATTGCAAGGACACGTTCGGGGACGCCATCAAAGTCAACTGAGGTCAGCCAACCGCATACTTGAGCCAGTATGGACAGATTTTCGCGTTTGATGTGCTCGCAAATTTGGCTTGTCACTGTATGGTATCCGGCAGTGTTTTTGCTGTCCTTGGCTAGTAGATCTCGTTGTTCAGCAAATGGAAGGACTAGAGTTTGACTTGGCTGAGAGGGAAGGGAATCTTTGCAGTAATTCTCTGGACAAATGCCGGGCAAGTCGTCGGACTCGGGAGCGGTAGATTTTCGGTGAATTTGATGAGAGGTGGGCTTGGATTCGGACTGGAAAGCACGTCAGGCCAGTTTTTGGGCTGACAGATGGATGATTGATGGAGGCACTGTCTGGAGAAAAGGCTGCGAGAGCCGCGTCAATGAAGGAGACGTGTTCGGTCACAGCCGAGGCTCTTGATCGGGTCCTGAAGAGGGAACTGTCAAAGGTTGAGTGACGGATAGGGGTCAGGGGCTGCAAATTCAGGTTTTTATTCACAAGTGCTTATATGTATTGTATCTCGAGGTAGCACCCACAAAAGCACTGCCAATTATTGACATCATATGTAGTGCTTTTTTTGCGTAATTAGTACCTACGCACTCAGATGTAGTACCTTTACTTTACACAGTGCCCTACGCCGATTAAGCTTAGACTAACTAGGCAGAGTCGCCATCACGAAGAAGAAGAATGTGTGTAGTACGCTAGGCAGGGTCTGTGGACTACGCTGACTTAGGCAGTCCTCATCAGCTAGGTAGATTAAATCTAGGCGGGAGCGGAATGCAGTGAATGCGCGCCTCCCGCGCCATTTTGACCAGACCCCCAATATGTGTGTGTAGTACTACGTACCTACGAACAGACCCATATATTAAACTCCCATATGTATGAACGGCACCCAATCGAAAAATGATTTTTTGCCCCCAGCGCCTTCCCGAAGCTTCCTGACGGCGAGATGCAACGCTTCGGCAGCCCTAGTTGGATCCGGGTATATACCAAGGCCGGCACTTACATACATTCGAGGGCCCGGCACATTCAGCTCACAGGCGGCACATTGAGTGAATGTGCCGCGCGTGAACGCATAGGCGGCACATTCCATTCCGGGAATGTACCGGGCTTGGCACCGACTAATCTGGGCAAAGACACGTGTCTTTGTTCATTGCACACCCCGCCTCTCTTCTCCTCCCACCACCACCCCTCGCTCCAAGAAGCCCGCCAACGCGTCAAAAAAGCGCCAAAATGACCACCGATGGCACCGACAACTCGAAGCATATGGCCCCGACCAGCTGTTCATTGACTCGGACACGGTCTCGGTACGTGACTGCCACCCCCCATGTACATCGTGCCATGGGCCGCCTCCTAACTCCTGGATAAATGCATACATCACCTTTTCTCGTGCGCATCTCACTTTCCCGACCACGAATGTATTGATCTTCCCGCGCTGAGCGAATTCCGGGGACACCCGCAGCCTGTGTGATCTGAAGGCCTCGACAGATGTCAGTGCATACGACAGGTATTTCTTTTGTTGTCAGATTCTTTTGCTGAACCTCAATCAGGGCTAGCCGTGTGACCACCAGTATTTCTCGGCTGTAGGGACTTCACTCTAGACTTCAATGAAGCCAGTCAGAACCCGGATAACGTCGGTGAGCAGACGCTCACGACGTTTCTAACCGATCAGCTACTGTCCGACATCTCAGAAAAGGAGGCTCAGCCTTGCAGCAAGTCAGTGCACCCACAAAAATTCTGTTGTATGTCTCCATTATATTCCCCATGGTCCAAAGTGTTCCAATTTTTCGTCTCTAGCCCACGCACATATTTTTTGCGGCGCGACTGCCGGGGATCACCGAGAGTTCCCAGTCAAAGCGCGAAACTTTCTCCCTGAAACATCGGCGCGTTCGGCACGTTTCTGGACCGCCCATAAATGCACTGCAGAGGATGCGTTTGAAGAGCAATACACTAGGAAAGTCAAAAGGTGTAAAAGTATTGCGACCTCCGTTGACAATTTCAACAGCAGTGACGAGTATCAACGGTTTACCACGGTTTAATATTGTTAGATATTCTGAATTCAACTACTTTAAATTTTTGTCTATCTTGTTTCTGCATTGGTCCATTTATCTATCATAAGCCTTGGCGCCCATCCCAGCTTCCAGAGTCGTAACGTGAAAATAGAGCGGCGGTGCAGCTCCACTCATAGTGAGATCAATTCTCAATTGATGGCACGAATGTGCCGTGGTTGAACTGACACGGCGGCCAACACAATGTGCCGGCCTTGCACTCAGGGGCGGCACATTCGGGAAATGTGCCGTCTGTCAGGTGAATGTGCCGTCTGTCAGGTGAATGTGCCGGGGGTCCGAATGTATGTAAGTGCCGGTCTTGGTCTATCCCGGTTGGATCCAGCGGGGATGTCTTGAACATCTGTCCATAAAAATCGGCGGCAACTTGCGGGGCGTCATTGTCATTGATTGACCACATCGTCGCAACGACACCCCGGTATCCTGCTAGCAACATCCCCGCGGCAAGATGCACTGATTCCTCCTGCAGATCCCTAGCTCCGGTGGCAGTTTGGCAGGCAGAGAGGAAGGCTAAATCGGCGTGGGGAAGGGACAGTTTAATAATGTTGGAAAGTGTCAACCGAGAACTGCGCGCAACCAGAAGTGCGCTCTCAGTCGGAGTAGCCGCATTCTGTACTCCGTGGCAAGCGAAATGCACCCAGCGGGAGTGTTGCATGCCTTTCTGGACACTGTCCAGCGTCGCCGTACTTCCATCCAATCGCAGACATGTAACCTGGTGGGCCGTTGCCTGGGCAAGTCGTTGAATATTATCAATTTCCTTTTGAGTCCCGGGAATATATGCCTGGCCGTCTGCAGATGGTTGTGACACCACAAGCAGTTGAAGCCCTCGTTGTGAGTCAGATCCTCTTCGAAATCCTTCGAGCAAGGCGGTTAATGATGGTGTGTAGGAGGAAATCACGAAGTCGGACAGCTTAGACCCGAAGCCGTCATCTTCGCCATGAAGACCAGCGGCATGGATAGGAAGAGATGTCAGAGGACCAGTTAGGCACCACCAGATACGTTGTGGATTAGATGATGGAGTCTTTAACGGTGGTTAGATGGTATTTAATCGCAATGGATCAAGACGTACAGTGTACCCCAGTCCCGCTAAGACAGGCTTGGCGACTAGCTTCCAAAGCTCCCGGAGTATGTATGCAAATTGTGCCTCCGGATCCACATTTCCCTCCCGTCTGCCAACCAACCTCTCTCCGCGACCTGAATGTCCCACCAGACTGTCGAGAGATTTTCCGAAGGCCTCCGCATGGCCTATGCTGAAGTCAGGAAGCGGGATGTGCAAGACCTCTTCACCCAATCCAGGCATGAGTACTAGAGCGTCACACGCCCATGTACTAACACTGAGAATCACCACGGGCCCTCGCTCCATAACGAGGGAAAGTTCGGACATGGTTTTGGGCAATAGGAACCTGTCAAACTCGTGCAATGCACGAATCTCCTTCAAGAGCTGATCTCGTGCATGGGCGGCCTCGTGATATCGCTGCGCTGCCACCTGGATTGGTTCAACTTCCGACTGCTGGCCCGCAAAGACGGCCTGCGCCATTTGTTCAGAAGTACCACGACTTGCCGCACCTTCCAACTGCATAGAGAGAACCATCAATTTTTCTGCAAGGTCGGGACGAGTTTCCTTGAGAGCGTCCAGAGGTGTACGAAGCTCGAGAATCTGACCCCAGATAACGGAACGACCCTGTTCAACCCACTCCACGGCCTTATCGTATTGATTAATCTTGATAGCAGTTCCAACGGCACCCCTCACCATCGTTCCCGCTTTCGAGAGGTGGTGATGGCGATCGCCAAAGGATAATCCAAGGCACGACAATTCAGGCAGGAGGTTCAGAGCTACGGTGTAGGCTGGCATAGATTCCGTCCAAACTTCGCGGTCGAACTTTGGGTCGTCCCCCAGGGCCCTTCGGGAAACTAGCAACTGAGGAACTTGAGCCCAAGCTGTGGCAGCAATAAATCGTTCACTGGCAGGGCCTGTGTTGGAGCATGCCGCAGAGGCATAGCTGGCAACGAGCTGCTTATAATCATTACTATCCCCCATTTTCATAAAGCGACGGAGAAGGGCCTTGCCAAGATTGCTCAACAGGGCAGCTTTTTTAGGATGGCCGTCAGGAGAGAGGAGGACGGCCTCCTTCAAAACTGAGATGGCTTCGTCGAGGTGGTCCATGATTCTCGACACGCTGGAAAGAGCATCCAGGGTGGCGCCGAGATTGGCCAACCAGAACGCCCTCTCGGGGTCGTCATTCGGGCGGAGTGCGATGGCCTCCCTAATTACCATCACTGAATCTTTGAGCCCCTCAAGATCACCCAACTGCTCAGACCGATGTCTCAGAGCAAGACTTAGATGGTTCAAGTATCCCGACTTCTGGGGAAGCCCGTCTGCACACAATGCTACTGCCTCCTTCGACACCTGAATGGACTCGTTGACATCGCTGAGGTTGCCCAGCCGCTGAAAGCAGCATAGCAGGCACCCGCCGAGGCTGCTCAAAGATAAAGCCTTCTCGCTGTCAGTGAAAGAGTGTTTGATGACTTCTCTGTACATCGACACAGAGTGGTTGAGGTCCCCAAGGTCCCCGAGCTGATCAAAGCGACTTTCCAGAGATGCCGCGAGCCGTCTGAAGAATTTCGCTTTTGTGGGGCCATCAGGAACGAGTTGGAGCACCTCGTTCCCGACATACACGGCCTCGTTGAGGTCACCGAGGTCGCCGAAGCGCTCAAACCTATCGCGGAGGGCATTGCTGAGATTGTGCAACACCGAGGGCCTATGAGGGTGGTCATTGGGCAGGAGATGGAGAGCCTCTCTATCTTTCGAGATAGCTTCATCGATGTCGGACGTCGTGCGTAACCGCTCGAACCGACTCTTCAGCGAAGTTCCGAGATTTATCAAGAGTGATGGCGCATCCGAGGGAGAGATCCTGATGGCCTCCTTAAACACCAACACTGACTCATTGTTATCCCTAAGGTCACCGAGGCGTTGGAAGCGAAAGTTGAGACAGAGGCCGAGAGTGTTCAGCCGCGATGCCCTCTCAGGATGTCCATCAGGAGTCAATCTGACGGCATCTTTAGACACCACTACGGCCTCGTCGATGTCTCTGACATTTTCCAGGCTCTTGAAGCGGTCTGAGAGTGCAATACCAAGCTTTTCAAGGTATTTAGCAGCCCTAGGGTCCTCCCGCATGGCATCACGACATGCACAAACAGCCTGATTCAGGTCATCCATGAGTGTGGCCTCGGAGCGTGCAACCTTGGAACGCCGCAGACAGAGGTCCACGAGGAAATTCAGGAACCAGGCTCTGTACCGGTTGGTATGAGGAAGAAGTAGAATCCGCTCGTGCATCACCCAAAGCTGTGGGTGATCGAGTGGAATTCCACCGGAATTGTGGATGTGTTGCAAGGACGCCACAATGCTTTGGTTGTTAAGAGGACCAACTGGGTGAAATTCACAAAATATCATAACCAGATGGGACTGCGGCTCACGTTGAATTGGAAGAGTAGTCCCATTGGAAGCAGTGGACTCTGCGGTGGATGATTCTGAAACTGAGAAAGTGCCCCTACATTCGAGGGCAGGGCCATCGGGGTTGACCTTTGTGAGCCGTAGACGCAAAGCTGCATTGTGATCATTAGTGACGAGGGTGCCGTGTAAAAGTTGCTATACGTACATGTTCTCTGCTCCCCAGACGTAAGCGCTTCTTCTCTCGTAATTTCGAGAGAACCGAGAAGCCTGGTACCCAGATTCTTGCGCATGATGGCCACTGAGAAGATGAGAGCCTCCGTCGGGCTGCGACGTCAAGTAAGGATCACGTTAGGATCACGAAAGCGTGTAGAAAATGATCGACGACCCACACTTTGCAATCAAATTTCAGCTTCCATGCATCACCAGAGGCCTCCGGCGCCATTGTCTCCGTTTGCTTCAAGAGATTTCCATCGACAATGAGTTGGGCAAACATTTGCATGTCCACCGGGATATCTTCATGCGGGTTGACCAAAGATTTCACGCGAATACCTGCAGATAAAAGCTTAATCAGCTGGAATATTTGTCGCCAGCGTATACCCACTGTGAAGATGGATACTAGTTGAAAGGGTCGAATCAGTGTCCATCTCCATCGGACAAGTACGCAAAAACTCACAGTCTGAACATTGTTATTACGAACAGTGCGAGGTGGGGATGAAAGCTACGTTTGGGATAGCTATATAGTGTTCGCGATGCTCTAGCCACGCGGCCTAGCCACGCGTCGTAGACAGGCATGCAGCATCAATATTCCGCATGTCATTGTTAAGGATCAGAGTATATTAAGTAAAACAAGAGCGCACTGGGCCGCTTCGGGCCGCAACACTTCGGTTAAAGAAGTTAAAGACCTCTCAAGGACCTCTGATAAGAAGGCAGAATGAATGGCACTCAAACGCAATGAAGTAGTGCAATGCCGAAAGCGGCGGCGGGCGCTTGACGGGTGCCTCCAAGGTTGCAGGTTGAGAAGTCCGAAAGCGGAGTTTAAAAAGCTTCAGACAGACATCCGTAATTTTATAAAGAGAGAGATATATCCATATGAGGACATGCGGCATCAAAATTAAGTACATACTGTACCGGCGTGTATGTAGGCAACGTAACGCGTAACACAGGCCACGAAATCGTTGCCTAAATCGTGTCTGCCCTGACAGCTTCCAAGTTGGGCCCAACGCTGGATGGCTGGATGAACATTGACTCGCTTCAGCCTCGGAGATTTTCTGGTCCTGCGTCGACTGCGAAGGAAGATGTGCATCACCGGCGGAGGAACATGTGTGCTGTGTACGGCACCGGTACCTTTCAAGTTCCGTCGACCTCCCAACGCCACATTGCCGTGCGACGAATAATGAATACAGCTCTCATTAGGCTCGTCCTCATCTGGCTACGCGCAAACAGACACTGCATTCAGGCGGCCCGTAGACCGAGCCTGTGGCCCTGGGTGGCTCTGTGCCTACGTGCCGAGACCGAACCTGCCGCGATCACATCGGCATAGGTCTGCCTCCCTTAGCCGACCTGGTCCTCCGTCGCCTGGGCGGACCCTTCCTCCCTTTGCCTACGTGCCATGACAGAAATTAACAGACACGGCCAGCTCTTCCCACGGTCAACGTTTCTACATTCCGGAGCACGTCTGTATACACGTTGGATTATTTTAGGTGCCCGGCACAACGTAATTCTTGATAACCGAAGCTTCACGGCGACCCTGCACTTACGGATTTACAACGCTGGTGGGTGTGGTGAAATTATTTTCGCTCCTACTTTGCAGTATGATGATTGGGCACCATTTTCAGCAGGTAGAGTCACAAAAATTGAAGGTAATGTTGGGCCTAAGTCGTTCGGCTCTGACTCGGCTGACAGCATTGTGACGGCATGATCAAATCGCCGGAAGAAAACTCACAACTCTCACCGCTTATGCACAAACTTATGTACACATTTTTGTGGGTTTACTGATTGGTATGCGACCGCTGGAAACGAGGAGCTGGTAGGCATAGTCTACGGTAGACGAGATCGATACGGTTCGATTCCGGTTGACAGATGGCAGATATTGATGCGAGTGATGCGAACTCCTGGGTGGCCTTGAAAAAAGGCCCCAGTAATGAGGGCCTAGCTATGCAGTCAGACCAACAAGGCACCAAGGCATGAGTGTGAATGCTTTATTAGGCAAGTACATAATATTATGTTTTATCAATAATGTCAATCGTGTTACAGTCACATCATGTGACCGTGTTTGCACGAGGCGCGCTTCGTCTTGGGCAGAGTATGGCAAAATGGCACTTAATTCTTGGAAGCCAAAAGTTTCAGTTTGAGGTATAGAAACATCCCTTCTACTCATATTAAATTCATTTACAAGCACGGAAGAATATTTACAGGGGTTGAATCATGGTGCAGTGTGAACCAGATACCGGATTCCAGAGGCAACTTTCAATCAAGCATTTCAATGGATAAGAAGTCTATATCAGAGCCTCCATCTTCACAGACATATCTCTAAATACATCCCACGCATTCTCTAGTGTAATCTCCGAAACATCCAAGTTCTGAAAAACTTCCTTGGCCAACTGGTCGAACTCTGGGCTTACCCACGAGAGAAAGGATTCCCGTGGGCTGACCTCCTCCGTGAGTGCATCTCGAAACTCTTTAATAGCTTCTTTGGGAACCCGAATGCTGCAATCAATACCTCCGAACAGAGCCGGATGTTTGAGTGCATCAGCAGGGGCATGACCAGATGGCATGTCCTTCTCGGTCTGCATCCGAATTGTGCGTTGGTTCCAGTACATGCGAAAATTGTTCAGCTGAGACTGTATAAGTGGTGGGAAGATCCAATTAACCAGATCCCTGCGGGAATCTATTCAAGTATGAAAAGGGATTCCGGAATCGGCGACTTTGGCAAGCAAGGAATTCGAACTTTCACTCGCGATCACCAGTGTAATTCCATCTGTTCGGGTCTTGGCTTTGACATTCAGTACTCACTCGCTATCGGAACATCGCGTGAAAGCGGGGAACTCAACGATGACAACAGCGACAATGATCATGACAATGACAAGGACGAAGAGGATGAAGAGCATGTTCAAAATCAGCTCAGCCAGAGCAATCTGACGATAACAGCCATTGAAGAAATAGAGTACTTACTACCTTAAACCAAATCCTCCCCACCCAGACTCGACAAAACATTTTTCTCCTCCGTGAACACCTTTCTTCACCCGGGAGAAGTGGTTCTGCTCTACGCATATCGCCATAGGTGTGATATTCTCTGCGGCTTGTAAATGAATGTAATGCGAGTAGAAGGGATGTTTCTATACCCCAAATCGACACTTATGGCTTCCAAGAATTATGTGCCATGTTGCCATACTCTGCCCAAGACGAAGCGCGCCTCGTGCAAACACGGTCACATGATGTGACTGTAACACGATTGACATTATTGATAAAACATAATATTATGTACTTGCCTAATAAAGCATTCACACTCATGCCTTGGTGCCTTGTTGGTCTGACTGTATAGCTAGGCCCTCATTACTGGGGCCTTTTTTCAAGGCCACTCAGGAGTTCGCATCACTCGCATCAATATCTGCCATCTGTCAACCGGAATCGAACCGTATCGATCTCGTCTACCGTACTTAGCTGACCATTTTTGACAAAACATTCTCAAAACATTCCTACCGAATGGCGGTGTATCCCTCAATCAATCCTCTTTTTTCCACACTACAGGAGTAATGTAGCAGCAATGCAAAGCTCCAAAAGTCCCAGCTGAATCGCCTCTGCTGTCAATTCCAGTATCAGGGGTCATCTTCATGTGAGACCTGAGCATAGAATTGTGGCTGATCCAAACCAGCGGCATAAACAGTGACTGGACAGCAGCAGTACAACAGTGATGTGAAACTTTCAAACTAAACGGCTGTACTACGGTAGAGAAATTACTAGACTGTAAAATTTAAAGTATGAAGGGAAAGCAGATACAGTTGCTCATTGAATCCGAGGCAAAAATTGCAGGTGGATTGTTGTAGCTTCGTCAACCGGTATTCTGGAGTTGTGGACAGATTATAATTAGTCGGGGGGATGTCAAAATAGAGAAAGAACCAGAAAACAAAACTCGCTGATGCGCAGACCACATGCATCCGCATCATCGTAATCCCATCCTGCAAATTCGAAGCCAACACGAACTCCTCCACACCAGGGGGTGGCAGCGGCTCAACAAGGATGTTCCCACTTACTGTGAGGCACTGCGGCGTCATGCATCGAGGCTACAATCGGAATCGGGTGCGCGTTTGGTGTGCGATGGTGGGGTATTAGTCCGGTTTGGGATGCGGCTGTCACCGAGGCATGCAAAGATCTGATCGCGTGTACTTGGTGGACGGGAACACCGAGGAGTTGGATGCATAGGGAGAATTTGTGCAATCGGTAAGCGGAGCCGAGTTTGAGCGTCGCTGGAATTCTGCCTCGAGGAAGCTGGAGGCCATGGTTGTGGAACATGTAAGCTTGTGTGGAGAGGAGGATCTGAGCTTAGATGGTAATAAGTATGGAGAAGATGTGTCATTCGGTGATTTCAACAGAGATGACCTGCTACGTGCGTTTCAGGAACATCGATTTGGAAGACATGAGAGGTTGTCCATGAGAGAGAGATGGACACCCAGAGACACACAACGGAAAGAATTAAAGGGTGTTACCAAAGTCGAATGGGAGGAGTGCCGACTCGCCGGACTTATCCACCTACAAAAAAGAATTCAAAATGAGCAGCACTCGGAAGCAAATATATCAGTTCAATCTAAATTCAGAAAGGAATATTCATCGAAATTGAAATACGCACGGCATTTGGATTACGACGAATGGAGGTTGCCGGAAATCGGCAAGAGACGAGCAATGTTGTTGAAATTATAAGCCGAATCTGCCTCCGGAAAGAAAGGAACTCTCCGCGCCAGCCTGTGGGGATGATAGCAACCCTTGTAACGAATGGTCAACGGTGTTAGATTTCGAGTACAAGATGAAAACATACCAGCCGGAGAGCTGCTAAAAAGGGAGGTTTCTTCTAGGAAGGTCCGTCGGTGGCCGGTCACGGACACATAGATCACCATGTTGCAAATGGCTTCTAGAGGTCGATGGACCCGGCATACCATCCAGCGCGTTAATTCGATATTATAGACGGAACACGGCATTGTCGAGTTCCATTTTCCGGGACGAGGGCGAGAACGTTCTGTAAACTCGCGTGGATCATCTTTCGCCCACTTAAATTGCCCACAAACGGAAAGTTTAAATTGCGGAATGGTTAAAATAAATCGGTTTCAACTTATTCGTGCCGCGTATCCAGAAAAAGAGAATAGTCAGTAAGCAAACGATGTCAAAAGAACCAAAAGAACTCGGACTGTGCTGGCCGCTCATGATTTTAAGAGGTCTGCAGCGGAGCGAGTCAGCAATTTGATAAATACCGGCCCTACATCGTCTCAGCGGTCAGCTGGGTAGTTTTTCTCGGTGGTTGTGTTTTCCTCTCGTCTTCGCTCGTCGTTCTGTCTTGGTTCTGTTGGCGACTCGGTAAAAGATTATCCAACGATTGAGCTCTAGATCACGTCACAGAAAATGGGCAATCCCATGGCTGTGATTATCTGGGAAATTTTCGATCAGCCATTCAAGCTAGCCATCGCCCGCTGTTCCGTCCAGTTCAATCCTGGCGCGTCGCGTTCTACCCAAAAGTTATGCTAGAGCTGAACTCACCCATTAATTAGCCTCCCTCCTCCTCAGGACTATATCGTCACTAACCTATCCATTCCGGATTTCGGTTCAATTTTGGTTTTGGAGCCGGAGTCGGGTCGGCGCTGGTGGAGCATTCGATCCTCTCCCTTCCACTCACCACTCCTCAACGCACACGGTTCAACCTCCTTGCTCCTTGCTCCTCGGTCCAAGCTTCTCGGACGAGCTGTAAATCCAATATATGCAGCATTGAGTACGGCTTCTCTCCCTCTCGTATATATCTCTCCTCCCTTACATTCAGTCATGGGCTCTCAACACCCCAATCGAAAAACTGCCACCGCTGGAAAATGCGCTCCGTTTCGCTTCAGACTGGGACTCGGGCTTAGACTCGCTCAAATCTAGTGCCAATGATCGGGGTCCAATTATTCATCATAAAAAATCATTCGCTCTAAGGACTCGGCCTGAACACCCGGAACATGGGTGCGGGCGGGGGGAACTCAACCATCGGACATTACAGCTGTTCCACTTCGCCTCCACAGCCCCGAACTGGCACTCCAGGCGGACCTTGCAGGCTGGCTGGTCGGCTTCCTTTATTCCTTCCCCGGCAGAGAAATAGTCCCAACGACTTGGCAACTTCCACAGGGGGCATGCCCCACCGCTTATCAGCTCATAAGCCGCAGACGCTTATGAGCGGCGGGTAGCTCGCTTATTGATGGCTCGGAGAAATTGCCTCGTGTTTCCCTCGTGTGTATGTGTAATGCATATTGATGTGGATTGGGTTCAAACCTGGGTAGTGGCATTCCTTTTTGAAACATCAGATTTTATTTGGTGCAGTCTCAGAGATACATAATGAATGTTGGCTACACATGTAACAGATTACTGAGCTCTCTCAGCCTCTCTGTAGACATTGTTGTAGTGCTGTTAGGCAAGCACCCACTCCCTGTGGACCACATATGCTATTAGTGTTGGTCACACTTGTGCTATTTGATGAGTGTTGTTTGGTACAAAATTCAGAAAAATATATTATTTTGACCTGGTCCCACTTTCTGGAACATGCCGTTGAAATATACTATGCTACACCACTGTCTCAGGATTTTCAACAAGCTCACCCATTTCAAGCCTGTATATCTCAGGCACCCAAATGGCAACCAACCAAGATAGGGTTATCTATGTTCCATCTGGCTGCCTGGCACCAGTGGCAAGTTGCACCTTTGATATTCAGTCAGATCATTTGTTCCTCCTCAAACACTGCAAACAGTTGATGATGAATTTTTCTGCTTAACAAATAGTATCCTTCGGAAATACCATAACTTTCGGGACAAATTCTGACGAGCCACAGAAGATTCTAGGCTCTATCAATTGCATTGACTGAGTGAATATTTGCCGTGCACCTGATAACACACCCGAAAGAAACTCAACAATGCGGACTGAAATAGGTCTATAGAGTCCGGTAATTTTGGAGGTACAGATTACATTTCTCTTGTATATTTGAGCCTGCACTAAATGTAATGTGATGTTTTTAAAAGGAATGCTACTACCCAGGTTCGAACCCAATACACATCAATATACATTACACACATACACACGAGGCACACACGAGGCAATTTCTCCGAGCCATCAATAAGCGAGTAAACCGCCGTTCATGAGCGCCTGCGGCTTATAGATTTTAAGCGGTGGGGCATGCCCCCTGTGTTCCAGGATCGTGCACGTACCGCTGTTCGGGGATGACAATGCGGCCTGGGAAAGCGCAACAGTGGGATCCGAGCCTATTGCGCTATTTCTATTTCTACGGCTATTTCTCTTGATTAGTTGCGATATTTCCATGGCGGTTTTATCGGCTTCCACTCGGAAATGACATACTCGCAAGCCGCGGCAGTGGGGAGCGCGGAGGTCGGACCTGCATTTGGACTTGGAAGAGAGAAGAGGAGAGTTACAAGTGGTTACCAAGCTAAAAAGAATTTAAGCGGTGATACAGTAACGCGCGCACGTTTGAGAATGAACTTGAGCATGGCACGAAAGAAAAGATTTATTATTGTCCTTGCGCATGCGCATGCGATTGAACTCCTGCGTGAAGTTCAACATCCACAAGATCGACTAGCGGTTGTAGCGACCTCCGTGAGCTTGAACTGGAATTTGATACTCTCTCGAGTCTGCAACAGTCAGGATCAAGGGAAGTCTCGGGTGGACCCACTCGGCCCTTAATTATGGGCTTCTTGTTAGTTAGGTTCAGACTCCAGAGATTATTATAATCCCGAATACCCAAGAGGAAGAAGAATTGCCTCATCTATATATTCTCTTCACTGTAATCTATACCCAAGACGATGTGCGTCTGGGATTTGTATAACTTTCGAGAATCGATTCCTGCAAGCAGAACTGAACATCCGGAGTCGGAGTTGGGTGACTCGGGTCTTCCTTCCCCGAATATCATTGAATTATTCACCGAAACACGAATATAATACATTTCTTCCCTTAGCCATGGAAGTTCTCCTATGTGTCTCAACCAAGTAAAATTGCTATCCCTGTTTCTCACTCCAGCATGCAGCATACAGTATCTTGTGTGTCATTGCCTACGTTCCAGTTGTGCGCTTGCTTCAGCCTTCGACTCGTCACACTTACTTCGAGCCGTACGCGTGTATTATATATACTCGCGCTTGCGCACATGCGTTCTGTGATAGTAGTACTTGGACGCACCGAGTTGGAGTTCGTTGCGGTTGGAAATGCTGACCCGACGCCGACGTGATTCGAGTCG
The DNA here is from genome assembly GCA_029378395.1 of Mycena leptocephala. Taxonomy (NCBI): domain Eukaryota; kingdom Fungi; phylum Basidiomycota; class Agaricomycetes; order Agaricales; family Mycenaceae; genus Mycena; species Mycena leptocephala. The sequence continues at coordinate 4,190 of JARJLF010001280.1, read as the reverse complement.
ATGCACTTGACGAGAGGAGAGAGAAGGAGAGCAGAGAGCAGAGAGTGGGGTACCCGCGTCCGCGCTGCACCATTAAGATAAGCTAATCTATCCAATTTACATGTAGATTTGCGTCGTGCATCCACGCCTTTGTCGTACATTAAGACTGAGCCTCAGAGGTGTGTCCCACACCGGGCGGCTCGAGGTAAGTGGGTAGATCCTTGGAAGCACCTGGATGGATGGATGTAAGTAAGTAAATGTCCTGGGAAGCACGCATGCACGCCCTTTGTCAATGCACTTTGAGAGTCTGAGACTAGACTGGGTTTGTTAACGGCGGAAATACGAAGAAGACGAAGACCGCGACGCACATCCGGATCCGGACGCGGGGCGGAGACGGGGGAGCTCTAGAGGGATGCCGAGTGGCCGCAAAGAGTGCGCAGCGAAGAATTGGACTTTGATTTAAATAATACAAGGGCGTAGATAGATGATTTGAACACAGTGCTGTGGTTCTGGTATGAAATGCATATGGACGTGAGACCGAGGAAACAGAGTACTTCATGTTCAGGTTGCGCACATAGACCGGAAAGATGAGGTTCGGTTCCACCGGCAGTAGGCATCGAAGAACCCGGGCATGGGGCTGGGAATCCCGAGAGAAGTTACGTTACCGCGTCGTGGTTCATGCAAGAAGGCAGATAGTTTTTCCTTCTGATCTCAGTCTAAGAAGGGGGAAATGTCGAAATCAATGCCAAGAAGTTGGGAGTGAGCAGAATATTGATGTTTGGGCGAGAAGACGAAAATCAAGATAAGTTAGGCCGGAGACCTACGACTCGAGACTGGAGTTGAGTGCAATTTTTCCTGAGGCAGACGCGGATGCAGGATATGAGGACGTAGGTGAATCTCAGCGAGAGGGTCACTGGAGTAGGAGCGGCCGTGGACGGAGAGCGCCGGGTCGGTGGGGCGCGGGACGGAGGAGAGGCCGTTCACTGAGACGTTCTTTGAATGGACTAGGCTAAGACGATAGCAAACTAATGCACAAGAATTACCGTACTCGCACACCAACGAAATAAAAGTCGCAACAGGTAACAATTTAAAAGAATGGGAAAGTAACAAGTGTTATTGTTATTGAAGGTGACGGATGAGGCGTCGAGGTACATGTATATCCGAGTCTTAAAAACCGCTGATGCATGGAAATCTCTCGGTGGAGGACATGGTGGCGGCGGGGCGGGCGCAGTGATATTCGACGCACGGGCGCTCTGCACATTCTATGTGCTTCTCGTGAGGCTGGGTCGCGCGCTGCTCGCCAGCAGCTGCGTCTTCGCGCCTAGTACGATTGGGAAGGGTGGGAAGAGACGGGGGCGGCGTAGGCGATGATGAAGAGACAAGGCTCGAATTGTGCATGGGGATGCTGGTGCGAGACAGGCGCAGCCGGGAGGGCGGGATTGCGAGTCGTGATTTGCGGTGCACAGCGCGCATGGGCTGCGGGAGTGGATGAGCGGAAGAGAGTCGGGGTGCACGGGGCCGCGACGTCGACGGAGGCGGCGTCTATAAGCAGGAGCGTCAGCGTCTAATGCTGCATGTGCGGCTAGTAGCGCAGGATGGGGCGAAGGTGTGCGCCAGCGGGTGTCGAGCATGTGGGAGTGGCACAGCGTCGAGAACGTTATAGCACCTGCGAAATCGCGCGCAGTACATCCGGCGGGGCGTGAAGCGGGTACGTAGCCCCGCGGCGCATCGCGAGGTGTTCTGGTGCTGGAGACGGCAGCCGGTGCCGCCGGTAGTCGCGATACATGGTGTAGGCTGCGCTGCAGCGAGGCCGGGACGGACGGTGCAGAGGAGGGGTGGGCGACGCAACACGGATGGGAGATCGTAGCCAGTGCTACATGATACCCTTCTGACTGCGTACGATGCGCACGGGTCAGCACACCGGCAGGATGCCGAGCGAGGACATCAGAAGATGCATAGTAGAAAGGGCGAGCAAGAGACTTGGGAGCGGGAGAGCGACGGTAGAGCGTATGGGAATGGATATGGAATATATAGAGGGAAAGAAACGCACCAAAAATCGGGCGAAGCCGACACCGGGCTGCTGACGACGACAGTTAATCCATCACAGAAGGTGGAGCCGTTAGGGTTAGGGTTACGGGTAGAGGAAACTTGATTGGGCGTGAACTGAGCGGAGAGGAGGCTTAGTGGAAGCCTACACATTGCAGGTCGAGGCGCGGTAGGTAGAATGTGGCAGGTTACTGATCAACAGTGATCGCAAGACCCGCGTTGATCGCCGGCGCTGACTTGATACGGCCACGTGCGCGGAAACGAACGCGTCGCGTCGGCGCGGTGACGGTGAAGAGGCGTGGGACAAGATCAGGATGGACATACTTGAAGTTAGGATGTGGCCATAGTATTATTCATAGGAGAGCCGTCACTTGTTTTCGCACCCCCCGCGCTACTGGTGCTGGTGCTCATGCTGGAGTAAGGCTGGATATAATTATGATTATATTTTATTATAATGCATTATAATCCTAAAATTACGAGTAGATATGGCCTGGGCCTAATTTTAGGCTCTAGGAATATGGGCGAGTACATTACAATACAGTAGGATTATATTATGGTATAGGGCCCATATTTACTCATAATATTAAGGAATTGCCGAGTTCGGAGAGACACGGGAGCAACTGAACATTTCAGTAGTTGCACAGGCCCCCGGTCACTACCTTGGAGGTTAAGTAGTCGGGTTTCTAGCCCAATTTTTGGCTGTTTTACTCTACAAAATTGCCTTTTCCTGGGCTGCTTTATTCTATGTCCGACCAACCTTTGGAGGTAAAATGCCAAATTTTTCGTCCTCAAATGCAATTTTCGCCCTCACCCCGCATTTTGGACTTCCTCCCACATCACAGCCACGAAGCACTGCTGGACTATTGACTTCAAGCTGAGGTGGTCAAAAATCTACTAGCCCTCTAGACTATATGCTGTTTCAAAAGATTTTCTCACCCTGCAGAGTGATTTACTCTATTTACGGCTGACTCTAGTCATTTTTGGCCTGTTTTATTCTATAAATGGCCGGAGGTAGGGCTAGCACCTCCAGCAGCTGGAGGTGCTGTACGAGGTGTGCGCTTCCAGTGAAGCTGCGGGCGATGAAGACGAAGATGGTTAAAGAAGGGGCAAGAGAAAGGAGGAAATGCGCACTTCAAGCTAAACGACGAATCAGACGGCGACGGCGAGTGCTGAATTCCCATGGCAGCTCGAAATTCGGATAACTGGGTTTTCTGCATGCCATCCATTTCCGTTGAAGAGTGCAGTTCCATTAGCCGGTCTGTTCGCCACTTCTTCAGTCCCGCTAATTGCGTCTGCGTCTTCAAGCTGTATCTTGCACCACCTACCTTGACATCCAATTGGGCGCAAGCCAAAGAAAATACCTTTTGGGATGTTTTCAACTTTTCACAGATTTCTCAGTCAGTTCCACACCAATTGACCTGGGACCTAGCCAGTTCTCATTTGCTAATCCAATCAAGAGCAGTCAGCGACTGGAAAAAATAGGTAAAAATATCTAATACTGGATGATCCATGTATGAAAATCACAGATAACCCAATCAAGCTTCAAAAACCATTCTCAAGAAGATAATTCGCGGCAAGCTCCTCGTCCTTGTCGCAGACCAAATAGGCTTCAATCGCGGCTGGCCGAGAGAACCCAAGAGCTTCCAGCTGAAATGAGTGCTATCACACCTAGATCTGTCCAGAAAAATGCAACACTCACCCGCTCAATCGCAACTCTGTCCTCTCCTTGGCCATTTATGACCTGAGCACTAGGGAGAGGGCCTTCCTCATCTTCTGAGTCCCCAACTGCAGCAAGAAGCTGCACAAGGACTTCAGGGTTGGCGGTGAATGCTTGTGCCATTTGGGGATCCTGTACAAGCTAAAAAGCGCAGAAATGGTTCAGGGTTCTGCATTAAATGCTGCCGGAACTGCTGGAATTGAGGGTCTCGAGATTACTGCTGCTGCTCAAAGAGCTGGTGAGTGAAATAATCTCATGAAGGGATGTGGCGCACTTGCAAGAGGTTCTGAGCTTGATCAGAGGCGGGAGTGACAGGAGCGGAGGCAGGGCCGACTTGGACTGCAGCAGCAGCAGCTTCTGCATCCAAATGAGCAGGAATCTCCTGAAGCAGATCGATCAATGAGCTGGAAGAGCGATTGCCAGCGGACGTACGGTCGTGAGATACTCT